>JAECUM010054436.1:0-15879 GCA_016617855.1 Megalonaias nervosa
AGTTTTAAAAATTATATTGTAGTGCTTTCCGCATGAATGGCCTTCAAACAATAGGATGCTCTTGCCAAAAATGGCACACACAGTGCACAAAGACACTTTCAGGAGATGACGATATAAAAAATGAATAGTCAATAACATTGACTAAGATATTGGACTAGAGTGATACTAGTAAAGAGAAAGAGTGAAATAAGGTTAAAAGACTTGTTTATTCATGTGTTTCATTCAAATTATGGTGCTGGTTTGAATTTTCAATATGTGTACAATTATTTAACAAGCAGTGTGTTTACTACATGGAAAAACCCTTACGAATCCACTTCAGTCTATGTAAAAAGTACATGCCAGTCATTGGGACACACCGGTATAGTGCCTTATACATGTATGATGGAGCTCGGTAAAACTAGGTCAGGTCGGGATTTCCCTACTACCGCAATACACCGAACTCCAAACTGGTTAAAGTTACCAAAAGTAATGTGTGTGTGTGTGTGTGTGTGTGTGTGTGTGTGTGTGTGTGTGTGATTTAGATTTTTAACGTAGCTTTAACAATTTTTCAGTCATATCGCTACGATGTCTGCAGTGTAGCTGTTTATAGTGATGTCTAGCACTGGGGCATCATGCCGCAGACATGTAGCATGGTGTCTCACCCAGTCACATTATCCTGACACCAGGCCGACCAGTCCTAACACTAACTTCTTAATGCCGAGCATCAAGCGAGGCAGCTGTTAGTACCATTTTTTAAAGTCTTTGGTATGACTCGGCCGGGGTTCGAACCCGTGACCTCCTGCATCCGCCAAAAGTAATAATTATGCATGAAAATACGCATTGGAATTATAGTAAAGGCATCCCAACATAGGTAAATAAACTTGGGAGAGCTCGGTAAAAGCTGGGTTGAGTTCTCTGTAAACTCGGCCAAGTTGGGCTGAGCTCTCGGTAAAATTCGGTAGGGTTACTGAAGGGGAATTTAGTAAGCAAAGTACAGACGCTGAATGGAATCGTTTGCAAACCGAACTGTGTAGCATTTGGAATATCTGTTCCTCTGACATTTCTTGTGAAGTTTACCGAGGTGGAGAAGTTAGAATTTAGAACGTGTAAACACTTCAAACTTTGCAGGAAGCTCTCCCCGAACCCCCAGACGCAACGGTATTTATAGTTATTATATGCTCATTTTTTTCTCCGTTACCTTTTCATTGTCAGAATCGTGCAATATTTTACGATATTGAACTCTAGTGCTCAATTCATATTGCATTCACGTGAATAAGGGAACTACTTTCTATTGTAAACAAACAATTTGTTTCTGAATAAACTAAAGCAGATGTTTCGTGGACTGCCACATACCAGCTGGTTTGGCACATTCCGCGTTAACTTTTTGATACAATGTTTCAGAATTAGGCTAGCTATAGACGCCAGACAGGGTCCTTACAAATAACATGCAAGTGACAAGGCATAAACTGTCTTCTTTAGCTGGTAATAAGAATGGCAAAAAATATACTTACAGTTTTACATCCTGAATTTCCTCAAAATGTACTTTCTTAGTTCTGCAAATCCGAATTACACGTGCCATGTCATGGGTTCTCAAGCTTGATTACACATTTCGAAATTGTACTGTAATTTCGAGTATATTCCAAATGCAATTACATCCTCCTTACTGCACTCCAAATGAAATAAACATTAAATTCCATAGCGTATTTTCGATAATTGCAAATGAAAGACTTCATACTTTTCCCACATTATGATTTCAAATATTCAATGACAGAAGAGAACACACTTGCAGATGTTAACACGCTTCTCCCTCGCTGCTTCAATCCGATGTATATTTCATGTAGAATTGGCACAGACGCTACTGACTGAAATCCGATGAACTTCATGTAGATAAATCCAGTCCATGATCACGAAATTTCGTCGAATAAAAAAGAATACCCAAATCTATTCATTCCAGATCAAATAGAAAAGTTGTTGCACTGCGCATTCGTTCACAATATGACTCCAAATTTCAATTTTAAGTAGACCAAAAAGCCATTTTCTTTCGAAACTTATGTCTAGCACGCGACCAAGTTCAAATTTATTTGGGATGAGTAACGTAAGCATTAATAATGTTGTTGTGTAATGATGAATCTATGCTTGTGTATTTAGTTTGGAATACAGCATACACATAGTACTTTGTTTCTTGTAGTGTATTTTTGTTTATATAATTAAGCCTTGGGTAGAATAAGAAAATGAGCATATAATAAAAAAGTTACTGCATTTGTATGGGAAAATATAAACTCGTTTTGTCGGATGGATATACTGAAAAACTCGTTCATATTTTTCCATACAAATGCAGTAACCTATAATAATAAAGCACGCGCCTTTGCAACTCTGACAACTGCCAAGAGCCAGTCACTGCTGAAGATGCATCACAAGCGACCAATCAGAAGGCGACTAACATAGCTCCTCGGAAACGATCAGAGATGCAGAGGACATCGCCAACGTACAGAATGAACGGAATAATAAAGAATTACGATAAAACACGCGTGGACATAACTTGAAGTGGTCTTGTAAGTTACATTTTAAACATCACAAGTATATATTAATTACTAAAAATGAATATCAAAGTGGAAACGTGTTAATTCAGTGATGGAAGTAGAAACGTAACTGAGCCTGACACCTGGCTTCATTACATTGTTTTTTTCCTGTTAAAGTCAGGAATAACACATTCAATACTTATATTTGTAGGAATAACATTCATTATTAGAAAATAGCAAAATGTCTGCTCACCGTTACAATATCTAAAGAGATAGTAATTTTAAAGCGATGGAAGAAAATTTTAAGTTCAGTATCATATAATTCCAATTTTTTATGAATTGAATGCGTTTTCTACGTTTTGATTGGATGTAAACGGTCACATGATACTGATCTGGATTATTTTACACATCGGTAAATTGTGCGGACTACTTCTGATTCCCTTTTTGAAGATCATTTGATGTGAAGTTTTATCTATATCAACGCCTTACACCCTAATAATAACAAAAACAAGCCTCCAGCCACCCACTCCTGTGATTTCTAATCAAAAATGACAAGCCACAGATTAAAATCGAGCATTAGAAGTTAAAATAATGTAATTGCATAGACCTTCCTGCACTCCAACACTCACTCCTTTTGCCGAAGAAGGCATATGGCATGATTTAGAAACCAATCTTTGGAAATTATTGCATTTCACCTCGACAACATGTTACAGCAGCGGTTATTAATGGTCAGGGTCTTAGTCAACCAAGGGATCGCACTAAAAGTGGACACAAATTTGCTTTTGAAAGACCGAAATGCGTAGAAAATAACAACGAAGTTGCTATAACAACACGTGCCATCCGCAAGCGTAATTTTCGAGAGAAAAAAAAGGAATATTCCTGGTTTAACCGGAACAACCAATTTTTATATACTAAAATATGGATTATAACAATATATCACTGGCATGACCCACTATGACATTCTACCCCGTATCACTGTATAAAGAATCGACGAATATTGGCTAGCGAAGATAGGGCTATGTATTCTATCGCTGTGAAGAGGCTAATGAAAGAAAACTTCGATGTACATAAAAGTGAATGTTTTGTTGATTAAATCTGCTGATCTGATGTTAGAAAGGAATTAAATTGGAATTATAAGGATTAAATGATCATGGTTGGGTATTTATCGAAAGTAAATTTTACTTAATCAGTCACGAAGTTTACATAATGTCCTTCGGACTTTATTTACTTTGTGAGTGATTAGGTAAAATTTACACATCGATAAATACCCAACTATGGTCATTTAATCCTATAATATTGTTTAAACGTTTATTTCCAAATGCCCTGCTCACAGTGGGACCCGCCAAAATGATCCAAATTGGGTCCTGCATTTGCTAAGGCAGGTGCTGTGTGACTGGGTGAGACATGATGCTACGTGTCTGCGGCATGATGCCCCAGTGTTAGACATCAATATAAACTTTCACACGCAGACATCGTAGCGATATGATTGAAAAATTGTTAGAGCCACATTAAAAATCCAAATCACACACACACACATTTCCTGAACAATTTCTGCTGCATTCATGTTCCATTGTCAATCTAGAGCGGAAGGTGGGGGGGGGGGCTTACTTTCACTATTCTTGTTTAGTTCGTAGCCCGTAAAATTGACATTTGCACAATGCAACGTCTAATTGCTTTGGTCATACTGTAGTTAATCTGATACCTTTTTCCTTGCGGAAGTGTGTCCAGAAAGAATCAAGTTGTTTCGTTTTTAAAGCTTATTTGACCACCAAATGTTATTAGACATTCATTTTGCTAAAAGAAAATGTACCCAGAGTTCAAACATATTGGGCATATCTCTGCCATCATAACTCTTCAATCCACTGAAATGAGGTCAACACATGTTGAAAAACAAGACCACTTGATTTTATCTATATATGCATTTGTAAGGAGAAAGGCATCAGAGTAAATATTGTATGACTAACACAATTAGAAGAAAATCTGAGCAGTTTTGTATGAGAGATATTCTTGTAAACATGGCCTCGTTGCTGACTGACGATAGGATATGCTATAGATCAGCGATTGCTCAGGCAATACATATATCAGTATATATCAGGGGTGATGTCTTACATGGTATGACTGACTAGTACCCTGGTAGCAGCTTCTTATAATGCTTCTAACTTTTGTTGCATAGTAAAAGGATATCAACGTTGGGTTTGATAAATGGTCCTTCAAATAATGAAATTATGTAAAGCACAAAGTTTTGGTATATATGTCATTCAGCTTGTTAAAACTCCAGATAATTGGTTAAATATAATCACTTTGATTTTACTGACCTCATTTTGAATATTAATAATTCATTTTTTCTTCCCTTTGCAATCCAGTATTTGTCACTATCATTCCAAAAAAAAAAAAAAAATAGCTGGAAGGATGATGCTGTCATTGCGCTATCCAAAGTCTGTCTGATTGTTCTGCGTTATTGTGTGTCCATTCGTTTGTCTGTTTGCTAATATTTAACCCAGATATGTATCATAGCTAGACAGAGTGTCATGTACTGCAAACATTTTCTGTCTGATGTGTTTTATTTATCTGATATGTAGCTTTCTCGGCTTCAGGAAATATGATGATGATGAAACTATATGCAAATATACATTATAGCTTCACAATGTCATGTACTTGATAGTAGGGGTGAAATGATTCATCGATATAAGAGATGGAGAATCGATACAAAATAATACTTACTTATTATTATTAGTTTGCCTTTTTTTTCTTTCAATATAGAATTCATCAGAAACAGCATTTGCAGTCCTATGCACTCATTTGTGTTAGTGAAAACGAAAAAGACTGTTAAGAATACTCGCTGTCTGCAAATTAGCACAGATTGACATGGTTTGTAATCGGCCCCCCCCCCCGTTTGTAATTAGCCCCCCCCCCCAATCCCATTCAATGCTAATTATCCTAACCCAGCAACATGTTCAGCATATAGGATACACTCCAAACATGTTGCACAAGTATAATTAAGTACTTTACTCATCATTTAATAACCACTTTTAAGCAGAATTTCTATCGTTTTGTCACACGATGAAATAAGTTACGTTGAAATCTAGCAGCAGGGAGGGTGAACAGACCATTTTGTTTGGAGACCTTATTTATGAAAAATAAAACTTCCTACGAAAATGAAATCTCAAGGTCAAATAACGTTAAACCAAAACCTGTCAGGCCATGAGATTTCTCTAATTGGGTTAGCTCATTTTGTTACATCATCACCGACGCGCGTTTTTCTTTTATGGTGTGTTTCGTTTACGTGTTGGGTACTCAACGCTGGTCGTTCACCCTCCCCGCTGCTATAATTAAATCATTGTTATATCAAATAATGGAATCTCTTACATCTAAACTAGCTCGTGAGCGACTAGAGGCAATTAAAAAATATCTACCCGTCCGTAATTCTGTCAAGCAACAACTACAAGCGCGTCAGCAAACACAGGAAGAATTTACAGAAAGTGCAGAACAGTTATTTAAACCGGTTACTAGAGCTACCGAAGGGATTAAGAAAGCTACCGAAGAAGTTACAGAAGCTACCAGAGGTCTTCTTCCTACGTTGCAGCAAACCGCGGCAGCAACTGGAAAAATAGCAGAAAGAGCTAAGAAAACAAAAAAGATTCTAAGAGGACTTCCTGGTGAAATTGTTGATATTCAATCACAAGACCCACTTAGGGATATTGGCAAGCTTTATTCTGAAAAACCACAACCTGAAGTTCAACCTCCTCAATCAAAAGTAAGACAATTAGCAATAGAAAAATTTACCGATGACTCGGTTGCATCTATCAAGGGAAATACAAATAATGCAATTGATGTTGCACTAGATTTTGATAAAAAAAAAAGTATTTAAAACCTGGTGCAACAATATCAAAAAAAGAATGGACTAAAGCAGTATTTAAAATTTATGCTGATGTACCAGCAGGTGCTCAAGTTGCTGATGATCATCCTAATTTTGAATTATTTAATAAAGCAATCCGCGCAGAAGAAATTCGACGTAGAGAAGAATTAGCTCATTTAGAAGAAGTTTTGCATGTAAAAGAATAAAAAGCACCACCAAAAACAAGTAAGAAGAAATCAAAGAAGAAGAAAAAACAATCTCTTCCTACTCTTCCTTCGGAACCACAACAATATTACATACCATCTGACGTCGAAGAAGAAAACAATACAAGTTCTCCCCCCGGCGCAACTGGATGTGGTCTTACTACTCGAGGAAGTGGTCTTGTTACTTGTCCTAATAACGTCCTTGCCGATGTTGAAAGACTACAAATCCTCATTGGAGGAAAACGAGCTGGTAATAATTCCCCAGAAATCATTAATGAAGCAGCTGATATTTGTAAACGATTATTTACAGGCGGTATCATGGATATTAATGTATATCGGTCCCTTATTAATGAAATCGCCGATGATTATCACAGTGACTGAGTATGTAATTAGATGCAATGACTATAATAAGATGATCATACATAATACTCAACGTGGACCAACCATGGTCAGGGTAATAAATTCACGATTACCAGTATACAAAACGATCTACGGAGATGGACTCGGTGATGTTGTTCAAGGTCTATTTAGAAGGATAGCCCCAAAAGCAATACCGCTTGCGAAGCAACTGGGAATGAAAGCTATTGACGTTGTTCGTGAAAAAGGTATTGGCGCTGTTGGTGATGTTGCTAGCAAAGCATTCTCAGCAATCAAGGATAGACTAGCACGATTAATACGACGAAAACCTCAGCCACCAGTGAAACTGGCCAGCACTGAAGTGATGCCCGCAAATGTCAGTAAAATAATAAATCAAGCTGCTAATCAAAAACTAGCAGAGTTGGCTGATGTATCACTATCAGAAAAAGAAAAAAATATAACCGCTAGTCTAATAGCTGGAAGTGGTTTCGTGTTAGACGATAATAAATATAATAAAGATGTTCAAACGTATATCTGATCCCGCATTTGACATGGACGCAACAGTACTCAAAGATGAATCTGTGCGCGATTATCAGTATTATTCTTATGACGCACGACAGCCAGATCAGCGTGGGCGAATTGAGCTGCAAGTTCAGGATACAAGCAGATATTTCTTACCCGCTGAAGCATTCACTGAAGTAGAAGGTGAAATTTTAAGAACAGATAATACTGAATACGCCGCTGATGTTAGTGTTGGTTTTGTTAATAATGGTATTATGGCGTTATTTGACAGCGCTACGTACATGATTGACGGAAAAAATATTGAATCAATTAAGAAAGACGTTGACGTTGCCACGACGATACTTGGCCTTGCAAGATACAGTGACGATTATTCAAGATCAGTTGGTCCGTCAATGATGTTTGCAAAGGATACTTCTAATTCTCCAGAGTATCAACAATATGATATAAGACGCCCACTAAACAATGCCAGAAATGCCGCCGCTGATGTGGAAAACATAATTATTAATGTCGATATAAATTTTAATTTTGGATTTAGAATACGTCGATCAATGTTGAAAGGTGGAAGAACATTTTCGTGTACAATTCCACTATCACATATCTTTGGATTTTGTAGAAATGTCAGAAAAGTTATTTTCGGAGCCAAGCCTACAGTTGTACTCGTACGAAAGGCTACAGACGATGATGCAATATGGCGACCCGCTGATGATGCTGGTAAAGTAATACTAACAAAACTTTCATTGTGGATGCAAACAATGACTCCATAACTAACCGAAGAACAACACCTGCTTTCTTTTATGGATCAAGGTGGTAAATCAACGTTGTCATGGTTGACTATGACCACAGATGCTATTCAAAGTAACATTAATGGTTTATTCACATGGCAAATAGCTTCTCAGCAAGGAATAGTCGCACCAAGGCATATATTTATTGCTTTCCAAGATGCTGCACGAGTAAATTCACAATTACACAGCATAATGATATTTGATAATCTTGGCGTTTCTGAGGTTTCCTTGAGGATAAATGGGCATCAAGAACCATCTGAAGACATTTTATTGAATTTTGAGCAAAATCATTTAGCACGTGCATATCATCGCTTAATGTCATTCATGGGGCGTGATCAAAATATTGATACTGGCTTACAATTATCACAACTAGATTTTACAACGTTGTATCCAATATATTATTTTTCATTGGAACACTTGGATTTATTCAGACAATCTGTCGTTGATATACATTTTCGAGCTCGCGTAAACCGAGGACCTATTGCTAATTACAGAGCAATTGCTGTTATACTCAGCGATAAATCAATGCTTCTTGAAGGTGTTGGCGGACGAATGAGAGTTATTGATGCCGCAGTAGAAAATATGTAAATATTTTCCAAGCATGTAATTAGATCACTCATGATAATTATAAATGTCATATCAACATGTTAATGTCAGTCTGACTCCTGGTCAGATTAAAAAGCTACAATCATCATCAAAAAATAGTTGTGTGGTAAAAATATCACTAAAGCGAGAACAAATCGCAGGTGGTCCGAATAAACTATCATTCTCAGAACGCCAGCATAGTCACTTCAATGAAGCCAAACAATCAAAGACTGGCATACGACTTAATCTATCTGCGAGTGCCATTAAAGACATCGCTAAAACGGGTGGAATAATTTCACTTCTTGCAGCTATACCAGCATTAATAGCCGCTGCAGCCCCAGCTGTTGCAAAAGCAGCTGCGTTAGGTGCTGTTGGAACTGCTGCTGGAATGGTATTAAAGAAAGCAACAGGTCACGGAATAAAAACCTCCATAAAAAAGGGAAAAGGTCTAAGACTTCCAGGAACTCCTCACTGGTACGGAAAAGGTCTAAGACTGCCCGGGACAGTTCGATGATTCTTCCTATGTCTAATTTTGATTTACTTAATGCTGCTAAGCAACTGAACATAAAAAACTTCAGAGGTGTTTTTATGCGTCATCAATTACCAAAACAACCAAACAATATTGAAACTGATATTATTAATCTCGATAAAAACTCTGGCTCAGGTACTCACTGGGTTGCATACGCGATTGATCCACGTGGAATTGTTTATTTCGATTCGTATGGGTTGGCACCACCAAAAGAATTTTTACGATATAGTAATTTAGCCGGTGATATTCCAATCTGGTATTCAACATTACCAACACAAAAATTAACAGATCCACCAGTATGTGGCCGTGAAACCCTCGCTGTACCCGACGCAATTTCACTGGCACCGCCAGGAAAACCACCTCATAAAGTCGTACACGAATATGCCACCACCAGGCATAGCCGCGCACAAACGTTTTAAACAGACATTAGTAAATATAATGGTAGATATTTATGGAAGATCTTCTCGTAAAGCTCAGCAAGGTGACTTATCTAAATATGCAACTCTTGATCAGCTCAGAAACGAAATCGATGATTTATTAAATATCACAAGTGTGGATCAAAATGAAGTCGTTGTTTTTCAGGATAAACAAGGACGATTAAAAACAAGAATATACAACTGTCAGATGTACTTATACGAATTCCCACCGCGGTTGTTAATAATATCGTTACTTTTGCTGATCAAGGTAAAATACAAGATTCCGGTAAGTCAGTTAACGATTATATCAAAAAAGCTGGTGATTCATTCACTGATTACATTATCATGAATCAAAATAAAATTACATACATTGGAAACCCAGCCACAGAATCAGACGCAGCAACAAAAAAATACGTCGATGATCAAGAATCTAAGATTGTGTTAGTCAACGGTGGTATAATGCGTGCATTTCTCAACATGAATAATAATGGTATTAATAATCTCAGAACACCAGAATCAGATTTCGACGCTGCAACGAAAAAATACGTCGACGATAATAATATCCCGACGGTGACATCATTAACAACAATCAACGCTCAAAATGACCGCATTCAAAACTGATTTTTCCAATCACGTACAAACATTCTTGAATTTTCGTAGAAGCATAAACAAATCTGTGTATGAATTTTTTGGTAATCCAGTGGTTGTAGATAGTAAACTTGCTGACATTAACGCAAAAAATCAACGATATTGTTAGTGGAATTCCTAATATCATTGAAAAAACGAATCTGATTAAAATTCCACACAAACAAATTAACAATATCGTGTACACAGTAGTATCAGGATCATCAACATGGACACCACGCGATAACACTCTCGAACATACCGCAGAAGTAACTGGGTTATACAGGCTGTCCATGTATGGTTTGGAAATTACTGCGGCCACTTCATCATCACCGAATGTACATTATAATCCTCTACTGGTGATGCTAAATAAGAACACCAAAGAAACATTTACGTTGACATCAACGGAAATGCCGCCGAGACGTTACTGGTGGTGTCTGAAATTCGTAGCTGAAACCCCTCAATTGATTACTTAATTAAATGACAACGTCATTAAGTATAATGAATCAAACCTCAATCGACGTTCAACGTCACAGACACAATCAAATATGTAAGTGTCAGATTGAACTAAAAAATATCATCGACGATTATACAGTAAAAGTAAAAAAATATCGCAGACGTATGGTTGTTATTGACATAATTGTTTACTCAGTTTCTGCTGTTATTGCTGGAACCGGATTGTTATTATCAACAATAACAACGACAGCGCCTGCAGTTGTAACAATTGTCGTTTCAACTTCAACGACTATCGCAGGCATTCTCAGTATTATCGCTAAGAAGATATCTACATGTACAAATGATAAATTACACGAGTATATAATGAAATTACATACAGAAACAACAGCTTATTCTGAGCTATCGTCATATCTTTCGTCGTACCTCAGCGATGGTAAAATATCTGATGAGTTCGCAACGATAATGAAAACCTATGATGAAGCATTCCTTGACAATAGCCAAGCTGAAAAAGTGGAAGATTGAATTCCGGATTTAAAATAATAATAACAATAATAATAATGTCAACATCGAATGAATTATTACAACAGATCGTCACTAATACAGTGCCGTCAAAAACTACAATGATTTCATTAAGTTCAACCAGTGCAGAATTTAGCGTTAACTTTCCAACTGCAATTCTAGCAAAAGAAATAGGGCTAGCACAATTACGAGTTTATCATAGCTGGCCAAATATCAGGTCAAAATCGTTTGGTGGACTGCTAGCAAACAATTCACTGGTATTTGCAAATAAGAATGAACCCGATGGAACTCCTGATTGACAAGTTGTTGGAATTTCAACGGGCAGTTATCAAATAGAACAGATTAATGATGAGTTTCAACGTAGAATTAAATATATTACAGGAAAAGAATCCAAAATAGCAATTACTGTTTACGAACCAACATTATCATCGGCGATTGAAATAAATTCCCCTGATTATGTTGTAGATATTTATCAGTCATCGGTCAGATCCGTGTTAGGATGGCCTGATGTTCCCCTCGTTTCTAATGGAATTCCAGAACCGACCAAACAGGAATTTCTCACAACGGAAAATTTTTTTATTAAAATCCTAGAATATCTAAGTAAATTTCCGTGGGTACCCGCTGATCGATTAGAATATTATCAAGAGCTCTATGGTAGAAAATTATATATTAGAAGAAGACATTTATATAAATCTGTTAATGAAGAAATTCACATTAATCAAGAAAATTTTAAATTATGGTCCGACCCAATTAAACTCGAGTACGAACAATCAATTAATAAACTACGAAATTTATTTTCTTCTTTATTACAATATTACAGCGAAGACGTAAAACAACAGATAATTGAAACAATAAAACATTTAAACATTGTTGTGATAGATCTAAGACTTATTAATGATATAATTTTACACGCTGTAAGACAGCGTAGGGGTGGTATAGATAGTGATTATATTTTAGACTGGGATATGATGAAAGATTTGTTTATTAAACATTACAAAATAACAAAAGAACAGTTAAAAACATTTATAATACCAGGATTTGACAATACCGATATGAAAAGACCAGTCACTGATCTTATTGAAGAACATTTTCCCGGAGTAATTGAATCATGGAAAAAATAACCCCGCCATCGGTTATTCTTAAACATAATAACGATCCATACGGTGGAGGCCGTCATATATCACCTGGTATTGTTAATATAACATCAACGATCGCAGTCAATCTAGCATGTGATGTAATTGATGGCAGCTATCAAGTAGATCTTTCAAAGTCTAGCCAGGCCCAGCAAGGATATATATTATATTCATTTAGCCCTCAAGTGCCCCCCCCCCCCGGTACTTAATTGTAGCAGAACCAATGAACCCCGTTTATCTGCATGTACATAATCCGCTATTATCAAGGGTACATTTCAAACTTACTGACCAGGCTGGGCACATTCTGGATTTAAGAAATGAGGTTTTAAGTATAAATCTGTATGTGAGATCGTAGAACGTCTGAGTAAATTATAAAAATAATCTGATTCTGAAAAGATAATTATATTATTTTCTTTAGTTGATTTTTCATTTAATCGTGCAAATACTCCATCAAATTATTAAATTTTGCTAGATTTTCATTTAATCATGTAAATACCCCATCAAATTATTAAATTGTGTTAGATTTCTTCAATTTGATGGGTTAAACAGTACTCAAAATCATTAAAATCTGAATAAATAATTAATTTCTATGATTAAAGCAATTGCATGTGTATATGAGCGAGATAACTTCTGTCCTTTCTCTGTAGAGTAAATTAAGCAATTATCCCCCGTTGCTGCGTCAATTCATAAGACCACGGATATAGTTTCTGTTTTCTTTCATCAAACGGTTAATTATTTAGCGATTTAATTGTTCTCTGTAAGCAATTAGCTGTCACTGGAGTAGCAATTTGTAACAGAAAAGGATATTTATGCACCTTTTGACTGATGACTTTAAATCATGTCGGCTTAATACAAGTGCATAATTACAAATTCAGGGTTATTTTTAGCTAGTTGTATACATGTATTTTTACCCTAACAAACGAGAACTTAATACAGAATGTAATATTTTATGAAGTGTGTCTGGAGATGAATTAAATCTAGGCTACAGTTTTACAATAATTATGATTTTTATTCAGTATATTAGTCGTACGTAATTTGCCTGCTTATGGCTATGTAATTTATTAGATCTTTTAGGTAACAGGCTATATTGATCTGCATGTACTCTTCAGCTTCCGGACCTACTGTGTAGAATTATATTATTTATTTAAAAATAAAGTAAATCTACGCTACAGTTTTACAATAATTATGATTTTTATTCAATATATTGGTCGTACGTAATTTGCCTGCTTATTCAGGGTTGGGTTAACTATGTAATAATTTTAAAACGTATATTTGTATGAATCGGAAAGTGGTGCGGTGTTATAGCGTTGGGTTCTCGTATTCAAGGTCCGTGGTTCGATTCCCATGATCGACATATGTCAATGGAGGCGATTTTGATGCCATTTATCTAAGATAATTGGGGGTCCGGAGAAATCCTCGAAATCCAACAGAAAAACAATACACTCACACCATGTCAACACGTGGTTGGTGTACTTTTGCACTCCCCGGGGTTGATTATGGCAGGGGGGGGAGTGTACAAAATCTGTTGGACGTAGATAAGGCCCCTGATCATGATCATATGTACATAATCATAATCATATGTATATAATCATATAATCATAATCATATGTATATAATTATAATCATATGTATATAATCATATGTATATAATCATACAATGTGTTGTGCCGTCATAATCATATGTATATAATCATAATCATATGTATATAATTATAATCATATGTATATAATCATATGTATATAATCATACAATGTGTTGCGCCGTCATAATCATATGTATATAATCATAATCATATGTATATAATCATAATCATATGTATATAATCATACTATGTGTTGTGCCGTCATAATCATATGTATATAATCATAATCATATGTATATAATCATCATATGTATATAATCATGATCATATGTATATAATCATCTTCAAAAAACAGTCCTCTCTGGGGACTATTTTTATTTTAAACAAATATTTATTATATAATGCACTACGAGAACGTTAATAATATTATTTCTGCTATTAAAAATTTACAACGTGACGGAATAAAGATATCTGATAATCTTGATCCTCAGAAAATTATGTGTGATTTTGAATCATTACAACAACGAAAATTCGAAAATAAATATACATTACCATCCGATTATAGATTCATGAAATTAATTTATCAATCTATGTTAGAATCCTTGGCAATGATAAATGACACACAGGTAAAGCTATTTGCACCTCTTGCACCTTCAATCGAAAAGATTAGATCCGAATTGTCTCACGAATACGAAAGAAAAAAGATTGTGAATAATCGTGTAATGCAGTTGAGAAAGATTATGTCATTCGATTCTGTCAAAAGCGACACTGAGAGCAGCGACAGTGAAGGTGGACCTTTGACTTTGGTGATTGCTAAACAAAATCCTTGGGAAAATTGACAGAGTCGAACTGTATAGTAAAAAATATCTTTTGAATCAGATAATAATAATCAGATTTATTTATTATTGTAATATTTTTATTTTTTCTGGGTTTTTTTAAAAATTATTTTAAGTATCATTGACCCACCTACAAGAGGACAGAGTTATTTGACATATTCAAATATAATCCATCGATTATATTTTATTGAAAATGCAGATTTGCATGTTTCATTTGCGACAAGTTGTACCGATTGTGGATTTATGCCAAAATATTTGGCAGCCGCATTCATAGAATTAAAAATTCTCTCTTCACCAGTCTCTGCATTTACGGCTTTAATAGCTCTCTTTCCAAATATTTTACACTTTCCTGTATTTCCACGTGTAGAATTCTTACTCTGTGTAATAGCTTGTAGATTACCTAAATGATTATTTTTTTGGATTTCCATCAATATGATCGATTACAAGTCCATCTTTAATGACCCCATGAAAACATTCGTAGATGAATCTATGTGAGAAATAATTTTTATTTCCACTGGTATTAAATCTAATATAACCAAATTTATCAACACTACTGACTGAGTTTTTCAATCGACAATTTCTGATCACACCATCACGAGATGCTTCATAATTTTTAATAATTGGATGCGTTACAAACTCATTTTGCTCCATTTGTATACTAATATTATTTGTTTAAATCATTATTTTGAAAATCTAGCGAGATAATCTTCTGCGGTTTTTATAGGAGATTAGATATATTTTTTTATCGTAATATCGTTTTAGTTCTCTATACTTTTTACCACCGCATTTTACACACAACTGAGTTTTTCCTCTGACTCCAACACTACACTGCACACACGGTTATGATTCTAGACACCCATTTCTAACGCTTTGCATATGGTATCCACAGAATTCATTTACGCATGCTTTGTTACAAGGAGAAGTATATCCGATCATAAGCCAATTACATCGATTCTTTGTTTGAATCATTATATATATAT
>JAECUM010054437.1:0-11673 GCA_016617855.1 Megalonaias nervosa
GTTGGAAATTTCCTCCTTAAAACTTCAGAAATATTTCACCTCAACCATATTATTTTGCATATGGAAACAAACCGATTTCTACCCTTGAATTTGTCTCGTATCTCTCTATACATTGACCATTGTGCGCAAATGGACTATATAGATCATACATCTGTGCTTTTTTTAAGAAAATAAAGCGTGATCATCGTGTAGAATTATTTGATGCAAGCATGATCATCGTGTAGAATTATTTGATGACACCCAGAATGAAAGCATGATCATCGTATAGAATTATTTTGATGACACCCGGAATGAAAGCATGCTCATTGTGTAGAATTATTTGATGACACCCAGAATGAAAGCATGATCATCGTGTAGAATTACGTTGATGACACGCAAAATGACAGCATGATCATCTTGTAGAATTATTTGATGACACCCAAAATGAAAGCATGACCACCGGATGGAATTATTTGATGACACCCAAAATGAAAGCATGATCATCGTGTAGAATTATTTTGATGAAACCCAAAATGAAAGCATGACCATTGGATAGAATTATTTGATGACAGGCAGAATGAAATCCTGACATTCGGGTAGAATTTTTTTATGGCAGTCAGAATGAGCAACTTAACGGCTTTATTGTTTTAATAATGAGACGTACACATGCAACATATTTAACTTGTAATAGTCTATTATTTTCCAAGGGGTGGGGTACAATTGGTAAAAGCAAAATAATGTCCTCCCGCAGGTAGAGTGCAACAAATTATTTTTACTCTACGTTGTAGAAAAAGAACTAATTATATCCATTATATTAGTTATAATAGTAGTCACTTGCTCTATTTATTTGATTTTTAGATAACGGTCACATGCATGACACACACACACACACACACACACATGAATTATTTATATTTGTATACTAGTTCCGAGCCCTTAAAGTACACTCAGATGCTGCCAAATGTGTTGTCAAATGCCAGCTCTTGAACTTGGCAAAAATAAAAATGGTTGCGCACCCTCAGAATCATATATATCTAACAGTGACAATTTTTGGCTGAAGACAAGGGTATTTGTTCGAAACATACCGGTGAATTTATTTTCGTGGTTTCATATTCATTGTACGAATAGTGAATAAACTTTATCTCAGTGCCACTTTTTTCCTGATGATCTTCATTTTGAACTTCGATGGACCTTGCATTTGTTTCATTATTAGTTGTTAATATAAGGAACTGATGAAAGTTGTTTTATGCTTGTTATTAAAGCACATGTTTAAAATTCTTATTCCATGCTTTAAACAAACCAGTGAATTTTAAGCGGTGTTATTCCACAGTTTATTCATCTACTGTGTTTAAAATGTAGTTGAAATATATTGCTAAAATTTGTCACATCATTTAGGTTTTAACAGAGATAATCGTGTTTAAATCTCAGGCGCATTTTTGAATACTATTTTTATTTTTTTTAAATCATACGAAAAATAAAATTATTTAGAACCAAAATATTTTTCCAAAACTGGTCTTATTTCTTTCCTTGACATCATATCATTTATTCTAAAGGCTGCAATTTTTGAGAAGTTTTCTTTTGGCGGGGTGGTTGGGTTAGGGATTAGCAAATGATTGTTTTATTGTGATAAAAGTTCTAATTTGACCATTAATTTCAAAATTTTAATTAATGCCTATGAAAATATTATACAGATTTGTTGCTGTATATTTTGTATGCGGCGGAGGAATAATAATAATAATAATAATAATAATAATAATTCACTTAAATCCGGATGAATTTCACCAGTGTAAGACTTGGCTGATAGAAAAAGAGCCCAAACGGACAATCAGCATAATCACAACGTGCGTATTTCGCTTGTATTTAGATGTAGAATTTTCTGAGAAAAGTTTCATTCATTATTTGATGTTACGCATGCATGAAAGAGTAAATAACTTATCAAATGATGTTTTGAATGTGTTTACCGTCTTTTTACCTACAATATGACCTGGGGTTCCTCTATACGCATGCCTACTACGTCATACTTAGCGAGCGATTCAAAAACATATAAATATTTATAAACGACGCATACTACATATCCTTATTTGGAAACCACGTGATAAAGATCAAACAATCGCACCATAGCAGTGAGGTAATGGTCTATTTTTATCAGCAATGACTCACTCGCTTACTCACCGCAATATAAAAGAGTGTAGGTATACCCCTCCTGTCATACAGAGTGTGTGACTCATCTCGAAGAGAATCCCAGACTTAAGGGAACTCCGGATATAATTGTCCAAAACGGTAGACAGGTGAAATATAAAGGTTAGAGGGAAACAATTTGCATATCAGATTCAACAGGTGCTTGAAATTCAAAATGTATACAAGTTCTCAGGACGGAGAATCGAAATACGTGGCCAACATCTTGTCGACAATGGCCAACGGCGAAGAACGGGTCATTGTTACCACAGTAAGCTTAAATTCTGTTGTTTCTCAATTTTATCTCAACATTTTAATATTTGTTGAAAGTCTTTGTTTGTTTTAATTCATCAATAAGCAGGTTTGTTTCAATCATATTTAATTTGTATTGGTTTTTTTTATCACCTCACATCGGCAGTGCAACACACGGCGATGTAGTCTAGGTACGAGAACTTGAGGGTCACCATGTAAAACGCCTTCGCTAAGCAAATTTTGGCGACCGGGGAAGTAGGACACCTAATGAATAAAGCTCGCAGTTAGTGGGCATGCTTAGAAGCGAGGGGTGATGTCACCCCTACATGTATATACACTTACCGCCTCGTGGTATATAGTGAATGTCCCGCCTAGCTATTTAGATAGATCTATGATATCGCCTACACTCATTAAAGTATACAAGTCAGACTAGTAACACCACTTCTAATGCATCAGAACTACAGGGGACATGCACCTAACATGGGGATGTATCCTCCATATAACAATATGTGGAACTACTCATGCAGGGTAGGCAAACATTTTTTTAAAAAGTTTTAAAAGACTTTTAAAATTTTTACATTAGTTTAAAAAGTTTATTTAACTACAAGCATTTAGGTCATTTTGCTTATTTAAAACAATTTCATTCAGTTATTTTTTTTCTCCAAATTTGAAGAATTGGATAAAATAGATTTATGCATTTTAGTATTGACAGTTTATAACTTTTTTTGCCAGTACTTTTCTATAATTTAACACATCTAATCTCAACAATGGCTTAAAATTGTTTTTCAGTATGCAGTACCATCTTCCACTTACATGAGTGGCATCACAACTGGAACGACATCCTCCTTGACACCCACAACATTATCCAACATCGAGCAGACTTTCATTGAACTTCAGTCAGTGCCAGTAACCACAATGCACAGTCTTGCAACCCAGAGTGGATTTGTACCACCAGTTGTTGAGCTGAATTCAGCCGATAGCGAGTACGATGGATACAGTGACAGCAGCAGTGACCCTGACTGGTCACCGGCTGAGAAAAAATTCAGGACATCTGATGGATCATCTTCATCGAATGCTTATGACCTCAACGATCCATCCCTATTGAATCCAGCTCGAAAAACTCACAGGCGAGCCAGAGATGAAAAGGTAATAATAATGTTAATAACAATAATTATAACTTTTTTGGGAAAGCGGATGATGTGCCTTCATTAGATAGACAAATGAATGTTGTTTCATCTGTACATGTATCGCTATTAAATGTCACAGTGTATAACTTTTTTGTAAGAAAAAGCCAAAGTTTGAGTTTGTCAACTTGATAACTTTTTTTGTAAGAAAAAGCCAAAGCTTGATTTGTCAACTTGATTACACCTTTTTCCTCCATCTACATGATTTATTGTGAACGTTTTTTCACAGTTGTAGTTGGTATTTGTTCAGGTCACACCATTTTGTAGTTTATCATAGTTTTTGTTTTGACTAAGTGACTTTGTCTTCAAAGTTTAAAGAGTGATCTACTTTGTATCATTATAGCTTGCACCCGAGGAAGAAGAAAAGCGAAGAGTTCGTAGAGAGAGAAATAAGGTTGCTGCTGCAAAGTGCCGTCAGCGACGTGTTGACCATACAAATAGACTTCTTGCAGTAAGTACCATTCATTTACCTGTTTCTGGCATAGAGCTCTCTGTATTCTGTTTATTAAGTACCAGAATTTGATGTAAGCTTTGTACATCACATTTTTTTTTAGCATTTTATTTAATTAACTTGTCTTAAGATTAACTTGCACTGCTGCGATTCTCCAAACATCATTTTCTTTGCCTTTACAGGAAACTGAGAAGTTAGAAAATGAACAGAGCAACCTTGAGAATGAAATTCAAACCTTGCAACAAACTAAGGACCAATTGGAGTTTATCCTTCAGGCCCATCATCCCTTGTGTAAAGTAAATGGCACAAGTAAGAGACTTAATGCACTAAAAATAAAAAAAGAACCAGAAGACACCCCAACTGATCTCTGCACACATACAAAGAGAACAGCCACCACTCCAAGGACATCTGAGCCAACAACAACATCAGTGAGGCCATCCACACTTCCCTTGATTAAAAGAGAAATTGCTCGTGCTGTTGCAACAGAAACTGGAATCAACATAACCACCCCTTCAAGTGGATTTTACAATTTCAGTTTGGACACAATGGTGGACCATACAGGGCTCACCCCTCTCACTGGTACTTCTCATACAGGTCTTACGCCACTCTCTAGTGGACCTACCACTTGTAGCAGTGAGGTGCAAAGAAGTGCAAGTGAAAGCTCAGACAGTGGTACAAGTACTTCCAACCTGATTTCTTTATAACCGTACTTGTAAGTGATACTTAAAAACGTTCTCTTTGGAGGCTTCTGGGTCTTCCAAGAAAGGTTACGATTCTTTGTTTTGTTCCCAAAAGCCACAAGCCATAAGGTATAACTAGGGGTAGAAGAGCAAGATGTAGTGACCCATCAAGACCGCCTTCCAAAATGCAGGACTTACATGGATACTGGAGGACAGAGAGAAGAATATCATCTTGGTTTGCAAGACCATCATTTTTAGAAACTGAATAAATTTTTGGAAGCAGGCAGTTGAAATGAACATGTACTGAAGTTTTTCAACATCATTTGCATTTTCAGCAGAAATATTTATTTTTTTAAAACCATTTTGTTTGAAATTATAGCAAACCATACCTTCCACTTTAATATCTTGTCTTCAACAATTTCTTATAAATTTAAATTTTTCAAAAATGTGAACCAAAATATTATAGTATCCATTTACACTAGAACTTGTATGTCTTGCACTGACACTCTAAGTTTGAGATTGATCTTGAGATATTTGTGAGATAGAATTATAATATTTCTTCCACAAGTTTGGATTTTTTGAAGAATCAGTATATTTGTAAATCATTCCTTGGAAACTTGAGTTTCGGGATACAATAAAATATTCTGGTATTCAAAAATTCTGAATTTTGTTTTATCTCATTCAGATTGTGATCCAGATATTAATTTTATAAAAGGACTGGATAATTAATTAATAATTAAGTAATTACAGATCTTTTGTTTGAAATTACACTGATGATGCCTTTTGACTTTTAATATGATACACAAGTAGGAAGTGTTATCATGCAGTGTAGATTTCTTTGATTTTTGTGCTTGTTGCAGTAAGCAAAAGTTGTAAAAATCCACAATGTTATGAATTCCTTTTTTTGTGCGGGTCTGCTGTCATGTACAGTGTAATAGTTTGTGCTAGTTGTAATGGTGTACTTTCTCTTGTTAATATTCACAATGATTTGTATAATATTTGCTTTGGGTATGACTGCTGCAATGTAAGACCAGTTTTACCATCCATAATTTCATGTAATTATTTTGGCCTTTAAAAAATGGTTAGGTAGGAATCATTTTTAATGCCCATCAGCTGTCAACTTCAGAAAGCATTTAAAAATGAAGATGGAAATAATTCCCATGGAATTTCATATCCAGCCTGATATTTTACTCCAGTTTGAGGTGCAAGTTTCAGACTGAAGGATTTCTATCACATGCACTGATTTTTCTAATCATCCATGACACTGGACAGTCCTGTAAACTATCAAGTACATTTTTATTCGGCCATTCTTGCAATGCATTATTCATTCAAAGCAGAGTTGCCTCCCCTCATCAGGGGTCCCTCTTGATAGACTACACTTCGTCTAGAATGACAGAACTTTGACATTAACCCATCCTCTATCATGCCACTTCTACCTGTCCATCAAATACTACATTACCCATTTATGTGGCTTTTGCCGCTCTGCAATTATATAATGAAAGTGTGAATGGAATTATGGAAAGGTGTAATGTAGGTGACTAACTGCCCAGTTGAATTACATGTCTGGCATTTTAACTCTGTCAGCATGTAGAGTTTGGGTGAATGATGTTGTTAGGGAAGAAAGAGTATGTTGTAGCAATATGTAGAAGTGTGAATCTCTCTATATGCAAGATTCTGGTAACTGCCTGATTGTAAAGATTATGGAAACTGCTTGATTGTTACTTTAACAGAATTAGTAGTTTTCTTTGTGGATAGCAACCAGGTCATTCGTTTATTTATACGAGGTAGAATCTGATGTCCATTTTTGGTTGGTAAAGTCCTCTCCATTTCAGTGATCGTAGCTTATTTGTAACACTGGATGTTCGCTGTCTTGTTTCATCCATCTGGAAGCATGTACGTTGCCATGCAATTTTCATTTATGTTTCATTCAAGTTTTTATTTTAATGCGTGCTGGCCACGTCTATGGTGCTTAATGGTCATCAATTCCACAACTGTCGGTTCATCTAATCATGCTGTATTAATTTATTTTTATGTTATTTTTGTATTTTTGAATAAACAAACTCCCAAATATAATCTTATTTTGTTATGAATCTGTCTGTCTGTCTGTCTGTCTCTCTCTCACTTTTAGTTCCCCAGATTGCTCTCAATTTAGAAAATCACAACTTCTGGAAATTTGGATATTAAAAATGGTTCTATTTTTCCTTTATTCTCTAAAATCACTTGCCCAGATTAGTCTTGTATGTTTAATTCAATGTTAATTTGGAAAACATTAGAATTCTTTTTCGTAAGTGACATGTCTCAAATGAGACAGGTATGGTGAGATGTACATTTTAGTTTTTTTCTACGGCGGCGTTGTCGGATTTAAGATTTTACTTTAAAAAACTGAATTTAAACTTCTGGAAATTTGGATATTAAAAATGGTTCTATTTTTACTTTATTCTTTAAAATCACTTGCCCAAATGAGGCTTGTATGTTTAATTCAGTGTTAATTTGAAAAACATTAGAAATCTTTTGCATATGTGACATGATTTTATGTCTCAAATGAGTAGGTATGGTGAGACGTACATTTTAGTTTTCTTCTACGGCGTCGATGTCGGATTTAAGATTTTACTTTAAAAGACTGAATTTAAACCTCTGGAAATTTGGATATTAAAATGGTTATATTTTTACTTTATTCTAAAAAAATCACTCGCCCAGATGAGGCTTGTATGTTTAATTAAATGTTAATTTGAAAAACATTAGAATTCTTTTGCATATGTGACATGATTTTATGTCTTGAATGAGTAGGTATGGTGAGATGTACATTTTAATTTTCTTGTACAGCGGTGATGTCGGATTTAAGTTTTTACCTTAAAAAACTGAATTTAAACGGAAATTAGTTTGCATTTTAAGTGTTACAAATGACGCGATACTATCTCCGTCTTTCGGTGTATACAGTATCAGTTTAGTATTTCCTGGTGACTCGGCATTTATTAGATTTTGAACGTTTAGCCATGCCTACAACTACTGTCAGCTAAACCTAGTACATTAGCCTTTCTGAGATACACGAGTACTAGAATGGACTATTCCCATTTATAAAACTCCTTTTTTAACCCTCCATTGTCCATCTTTCTACGTGTCGTAGCCTCATCCAGCCGACGAAGGTGGTAGGGGTACTAATATTACTTCCAGTGCCAGATTACCAAATAGGCAGAGCAGGCACCGGCCATGGGGCCCCGCGACAACGGATCAAAATAATATTGAATTAATTTGATCTTGACGTATTAGGAGATAATTTGCAAGGGGAGGACCAGATTTCGACTGCTAGGGGCCTCCACAGGGTTTAATCCGGCACTGATTACTTATGTATCTTGCACAGTAAATGGCGTCCAAGCTCTCTACTCGTATTTAACATTTTCCAAATGTACATCAATACCAATAGGACCAAATTTATCAGAAGAATAAAAAGAAATGGAAGAATAATGGTTGCAACTTATTCCTTGATTTCCTTTTAAAGGGTAAGGTCAACTTTTAGCGTTAGCCCCCCCCCCTCTCTCTCTCTCTATTTTCCATTGTTATCAGCACTGACTTTTCCAGTATTTGTATGTGTATTAGGTTCTCTAGTCTTGATTTGCACGCTTGACGTCGTGTTATATATGTCGGAGCGATCGGACGGACAAAATTTATTAATAGCGGCTTATGCTTTTTACAAAATTCACTTGAATGTCACAAAAGATTGCGATCATTGCAACGAAAATACACTTTTAGCTAATGTCGGTTTATGGCGAACGATCTAACCCAGTTTCGGTCATTACACTAAATCGGTCAAGGAACACATGTATGGCAGTCCATCGGGGCTATAACGTGTATTGCAAGCCATTACGACCATAACGTGATACGTTTCACGATCTCGATACTCGATTACGCAAACTGTAAAGTCGACTAGAGGATATTGTTCGATTTTTATCACGCTCATAACGAAATCGACACACTTCACGTAATCGAACTATGTGCCAAGCCAAAAGGATCATAACGTGAAGACATTTTGCGTTCTCGAAGCTAAAATACTTGTGTATACGAAGCTCGAGCACTTGATCTCGAACGAGCCAGTCAGAAAAGTCGTTTAAATTGAATGGTCTTGTATTGCAGACAGCAAGAATTCGCGCCCACGACGCAGCAAATCGGAAAAGTTTATTTTGATAAACGAACTTTCCCTAGGTGGCGTATTCAGTGCATGAGATCTCTTACTTGAGCTATGAAAACGCTGTTCGCGCATCGTATTAACCTTCTCAGTATCGCACACGTTCTGGTAATCGAGCCTCGAGATCACGAAGCGCTTCCACGATAATGGTCTCGTTGGCTTGCTATATACGTTAACATCTGTTCAGATGCTCAAGCTCAAACGCAGTACCGGTTTAACACTGCGAACACCTATTCCTTGATAGCATTATTGTCAGGATTTAATTGTTTGCAATAAATCGCCTTTCCTTTCATTTCTTTGATATATTTCCTCCGATAATGAGCATCCCATGTTTAGGTAAAACAGTATCACGTGACACACCCCCCTCTTCCAAAAACATTACTCTGCGTGCAAAGTTATTTATTACAGATTTCGGTGCAAATAACTCGTGACACACTCAGTGATACAGAGACTGACATCATCCTTTGGATCGCTGCCAAATGCAACCTTAATGTCCTAACGCATTTCGAAATATCTTCCTTTTTGTATTTTTGTGTTCTAATTATTCTAATCTTTTTTTATTAGTCATAGTTCATCGGAAGTTAATGAGAGGATTAAGGCGAAATAAAGAAACATTATAGCATACATGTTACTGCGATTCTTATACAGACATACGGACAGATACAGAACGACGTTTCTATTACTGGCATACATGATTCAAAGACATACGGAAAACTCTGAGAGCTTTCTTAATTTCTTAAATTTCATTCGTAAATAAATTTTCATAATAAACTAGATTCGTGTTGCAAAACACGCATGCCACCATTCACCTAATGAGAACCAAAAAGCCTCAATCCAAAAATTAAAAGAAAGACGTTAATAATTTGTAAAAATGCGAACATTATCTTATTATCTTATCTACCTAATGACAGAAAAATACCTACCGATTTTCATTTCACTTATTCATGCGTTTTATTTTCAAGGTTTGCACTCGAAAAAGTCAAAAGTCAAAAGTCAAAGTCAAAACAAACTAAAGAAATAAAAGCACTTCTTGAAAAATCCCAAATATTATTCAGACAGTTTGAAAAATCTAATCAAGTCATCTCGATATGGATGGAACATTCCTGCCTAATTTAGTTTGTCAATGTTAAATTATTTTCGGCGTAAGTTGTGCTAACATGCTTCCCAGAACGGACGGACGCTTGAACTGACATGGCCGAATCAAAATGACCTTGCTGCAGGCAAAAGCAATCAATATTTACTCTAGCTATTTGGACAAAAATTGATATGATCCCGATTTCTGACTGTCGGCGGGAAAGTTGGAATTTCTGAAATGCTTTCATTGAATTAAAAATGAAATATTTGAACGCTTGCCTTCTTAAAGTGCGTCTGGTATGTAGTATTGCCAGACATCCTCTATCCGGGTTATAAGGGTTTATTTTGACACAGATTCTGTGGTATTCTGAATCACATGATATCACATGCTCCGTCGAGAAATATTAACGATCAGCTCTAAAATTATATCCTTCTTTACCAACTTTCATATGATAAATTGCTGAAACAAACTTTAGTTTATGAAAATGTATTTTAGGAAAATGCATGCAGTAAAATTGATATCCACTTGTGGTAAAAGTAAAAAATAGAACAGTATGTATAATAATATTCAGTGCAACTGGATATGCATCGTATCCCTCGAATCAGTGAAGAAAAAAAAAGTAAGATAACCATGACAATAGCTAATCTCCCTCGTAATAATGATCATGCACAGAGAGAGAGAGAGAGAGAGAGAGAGAGATCATAAAAACCAAGAGGTTTCAACTTTAAAAAGAAAAATAGATAAACGAAAGTAAGCACATAAATATGGTATTTTGAAATAAAGAAAGACAGACAAACATAAAAGAAAAAGGAAAGAAAATTTAATCGAGTGTCATTATAAAATCCTAACTATTTGCCACCTGCTGTGAATATTCATTGATTTTTAGGTTGAGATCAGTCCGCGGTGACGTTTATTGATCGAGACCAACACAAATTCTCAATGTATAAAGTAACATAACTGGAATACGCTACATATTTGGAGTTCCTTCGCACGGGTCCGTGATGGAATATGGTGACAACTATGCGTGCTGTGGCATTAAAAAAGGTACTACGAAGGGACTGAAGCTCAACTAATAAAAACGAAAATTTCGAAATCCAGGAAACGTCCGCTTCTCCCATCCTTTTATTCTTTTTAACTTAGGATTATAGGATTTTTCTTGAGTTAACATGTTCAAAAGTACCGTTCAAAGACTTATTCCTGGCCTTTAAACCTTGAACTTTATATCATGGATAGAAGGTCACTGAACTCGTCTCACATAATGTCAAGATATACCCGCATGCTAAGATTTGTTAATTCATAACTAATATTTAACTAAAATATAAATAAATAAATAAATAAATTTAAATATATAAAATAGTTAACTGGCATTATTTAAGGTATGCCCCAGATATAGCCACTAACCGAGTTGAAAAATTCATGCTCACAATGGAGGAGCGGATTAAGGAGAGGTGAGAGTGAGCGCTGCAATCCCACCTCCCCCCTCCCCCCGTTCTCTCACTAATGAGAACAGCAGGAACATTCCATGGAGTAAGTTTTCTTTTCAGTTAGATGGAAACGTTTCAACTATAGGAGTTACCAGAGGCTTGATCCATGAACCCACCCACCCACCCATTGTTCCCTGCAACAGACCCTCGCCTACTTGTCTTTGCACACACACACACACACACACACGCACACACACACACACACGACAGACT
>JAECUM010054438.1:0-18059 GCA_016617855.1 Megalonaias nervosa
TTCGTGAGGACTTGATCTTAGTCAATTACGAAAAAGAACTGGACTTTGTAGAAGCCGACGAATTTGGAAATGTCATCATTGCAGCCTACGTGACAGCCCATGCTCGCTTAGAACTGTAAGAAGCTTTAGAACTGTTAGGAGATCGTGTGCTGTATTTTGACACTGACAGTTGCATCTACATCTATCCACTAGGTCACTGTCACCCGGTCATCGAAGGAGACCGTTTAGGAGCCTGGACGGACGAGCATCCCGACGACAAGATTCTAAGTTTTGCAAGTGGCGGTCCCAAAATTACGGCTACGAATGCCGAGACCCACAAGGAGAAGTGTACACGGAGTGTAAAGTGAAAGGATTGACTCTCAATTATCGCACCAGTCGAGTGGTGAACTTTGGCGTCTTGAAAGAAGCCTTGCAGTCTGGACAGGATGGAAATTGTAAAGTGACCACCCACGAACCGCACAAGATTGTACGTTTACCCACACACCAAATAGTCAGCAGGCTCTTGGAAAAAGTCTTTCAAATCGTCTACCAGAAGCGAGTACGGCTTCCCAACCACTTAACTTTACCGTACGGTCACACTGGTATAAAAAATCGTTGCAACACGATAGACACCAACAAGAAGGATGACTTTGACACAGCAAGAATCGAGCGAGAGACCCACAGAGAACTCCAAGTTCAAACCATACCATTTTCCTGTCATCTTGCCTGACTATTGTAATAGTGCCAGTCGATTAGAAACGTTTCAAAAATGGCCCAAGGATAGGGAAGGATTACTTACTGCGAATGTTTTAGCTAGAACAGGATTTGTCTACTCGGGACCTGAGACTGGATTGGGATACGAAGTACAGTGTTTCAGTTGTGGTTTGAGGCTGCGTATTGATCGATGTATCTATAAAGATTCAGCTATTCTGGAACATACTCAATGGTGTCCGCATTGTACTTACCTTTCTATGGTCTTTCCACCCATCGCACTACGGTTCAGGTATGACGGTACCTTAGAGAAGGTAGTACAGATGTCCAAGAAGAAAGAAAAAAGACTTCCAAAACAAGGCAAAAAAACGGTGTACAAACTCGAGACTTCATTACAACTAGTATAAAAAGGGACAACGTCCAAGACCGATAGTTCAATGTCACTACCAACACCAAGCGAGAAAAGATGAATCATTTCACACAGCAAGTATCAAGTGTAACACTCAAGTCCAACGATAAACTCGAGTACGATGATGTGCCTTGCGATGGCAGGGATGCCGTACGCTATGACCTCAGCGATTCAGTATCACATCATGGAAATTTTGCCACGACTACCACTATACCTACTACTATACCTACCATGGAAATGATGCTATGCGTGTCAAACCTGACGGATGCGAAAGCGATGACACTCGTCGTCGTTCGCCTTTTCACTTTACTGGTTTTCATGGTGGATGTCATCATTATGAAACCATGCGGCTACCATCCTACGGATGTGATCCAAAACTGAGCAAACTCCTGCAGATTTCACCGTACCCTCATCGAAATCAACCTGTGAAAGATGAAAATTCGTTCCCTGTGCGATTGCCTGAATACTGCGACTTTGAAAGTCAATTCCTAACCTTCCGAGGAAAATGGCCAAAATATCTGGGAGGACCTATTCCCGAAGAATTAGCAAGATCCGGATTAATCTACTTGGGCGAAGGGGTTAAAGTCAAATGCTTCAGTTGCGGTGTGTCACTTCACGACTGGGAGAAGAAAGATTCCTTTTACCTGGAACATGCTCGATTGTCTCCGGATTGTCACTACCTACGTTTAGTGGGACCTCGTCAATGAAGTGGCATACCATGTTGTTTAAGAAACCAGCTTGGCTAGGAATCAAACGTTGGATAACACCTAGACAAGTATTTAAACCCCATTTGAAAAATAATATTCAAACATTACCAAACAACTTGCAAGAGAAGATCTACAAGGACATTTGGCTAGGACTTGCCAGAGCAAAATATCAATGGGCGACTGATGAACTTTTATGTCGAGAAATTCACAAGAGGAAACTGACAAAAGTAAAAAAACTAGTCAGATTTCTCTGGATCAAGTGTGCGTTCTTCCGAATATTCCGCTTTAGACCATTTACATTAGAAGATTTTAATGACTTTCTTGACCGTTTCCTGGAATGGTAGTGGCCAGAAATTACTCACTACATCCGTTACTTTCGCCCTAGGAGAAGTGTTTGACTGACATGGTCATGGATACTTTACAAGAGAACATTCGTGGTTTGCCTGTGGAGTTGAGAGAACGCATACACCGAGAGTTGGTCAAAATACAAGTGAAACGCAAAGAACAATTGCATCGGTTAAGTCACCGATGTTGGAATGACTGGTACCTGAATGGTATAAGAGGACTGATCCATTTGAAAACGTTCTATTGGTCAGACATTGATGAATCGCGTGAAGTTCATAAAGTTTTGGATGCCACTCATTCAGCTTACAAGGTGATCCTAATACACCGAATTCCAACGGACGAGTTAGAGGATCACAACAAATCTTTACAAGAACTATTCTTGTAAGTTCAAGAGGAAACTTCTGTTCGACGTATGGTGTGTGAATTAGTGACTAAACATTTTTGGTGCGGTACTTAAATAAAACCAATTCTGTTCAAAAAGTACACTTATTACCTTACACCAAAGAGGTATAAAAACGGACTACCATGCCACGACCTTTTTCAGTCGTGATACAACAGATTCCGTGCAAGGAAATCAATGACAATATTCAAACGGTGGTGGATTACCATCGCATTTTAAGAGAACTGTGTCCATTGAATTAGGGTCGACGTGTGGTGTGTGTCTTAGTGACTTGCTTTCTGGGATTTCGTTTACCGGCCGATTCCTTGTGGACTCTTTACGAACAGTACATACCAACCAAAACATGAAAGTGGTCCCTTCAAATGTACACGAAAAACTCATTCTGCTCAAAGCTTTGCGCTTTCATCTCGACACTTCTCGACCTCTACAGGAAAACAAGAATCGTCAACTTTTACGTACTGAAGATGTGAACGATGATGTGTGTGTAGCTTGTGACTTACACCCTCATTGAAAGATGTACGTCACTGGCAAAGTTGGGGTTTCAAGGCCTGGACAAAAGAAGTGGCACGCTATGCCCAAGATTTGTCATCCTAACTTTAAACTTTCAGTGAAAAAAGTAACTTTTAAGTCTGTGTTAGTGACAGTGCCAGAAGAAGAATCATTCCCTTCAGGACAGGACAGGACCATCATCGACATCCCCGAAAGACCATTCCGGGAAGACACTTGTGTGACTGTGTCAAGGAGTGTAGAGACTCTAAGAACATTACACGCTGTCCCTACGATTCCACATCTTGATCACCAAAAATGTTGTACAGAGACTTGTTTATATTCCACTTTGATCGTTTTGATGTGTCTTTTATTCATGCACTTAACCATTTGGCTTTTATGTATTTTTGTCTTTCGTGTTGTTCACTTTTAAAGATGGCAATAAACGTGTCCTGAAAAAAAGTATAAAAACTCTTGTCTTGTCTGTCTTCCTGTCAAAAGTGACATTCCTTACAGTTCTATGGCTACCTCTACTGTCTCTGCTCCCTCTTCCTCCACTTTCAAAGTCATCGACGAACACTTAGATCGTGCTAGTTGGGAGGCCTTGTATCTTCGCCATCCCTTTAACATGCTAATTGTCCGACCTAGCGGTTCAGGCAAAACCGAATTTGTCAAACGTTTGATCGAACATAAACATCATTTGATGGATCGTCCACCTCAGCTTATCGTGTGGTGTTACAAATAGTGGCAATCGGCGAACAGCCTTCTGCGAGAAAGTCAATTCGATTCCATCGTCTTTGTGGAAGGCATTCCTGGCGAAGACGACGGGGTCGTGTCTGAACCTAGTCAAACCCATCTGGTCATCTTCGACGACATGTTAGGAGAAGACGAAGAAAAAATTAAACTCTGGTTTACGCGCAAAGGGCATCATTGTAATGCCAGTGTCATTTACATCACTCAAAATTTGTTTCAACAAAGTAAAGCCCATCGGACCATCAGTCTCAATGCTCATTACGTGGTCTTGTTTAAAAACCCTAGAGATAAATCGCAAGCGCAAGTCTTAGCCAAACAGCTAGGAACGCATTGGCTGACTCATGCGTACGACGATGCCACTCAATCCCCACACGCTTATTTACTCGTGAATTTAAAACCCACCACTCTTGATTATTTGCGATTTCGTGCCCATCTGTTTCACCACTGGTGCCAAGACGGAGGACCTGTCGTGTACACGTTCCCTTCGTCGACTTAACAAACAACAACAACCAAAAAATGTCTATAAAAACTTCGGTCACTTTGGGTCTGTCTCACACATTGTCAACATGACGTCCCTTCAGTCTCATCTTCCCGTCAAATTGATTCGTGCTTTGTACTTCATCAGGCGCGAAAAAAAATCCACAAATACGTGCTCGTGTCTTAGAAGGTACTCACATAGAAGTCTTACGATGGTTTACGGTAACAGCACGTCAATTACTGCAAGGTATCATTCAAATTCCACATCAAACCAAACGTTTTTTTGAGAGAAACAAAGTAGCATTGACGCAACTGGCCGATCCTCGCATCGACAATCAAACCAAAAGGTAAATCATTTTGAAACCTGGAGGTAGCGGTTCTCTAGGAGGTGTCATCATTCGTTCCCTCTTAAAAGGGGATCCCAATGCTCCCAAAGTCCTACCCAAAAAAAAAAAACACTCCTCGACGTACCCAGAAGAAAACGAAAAAGAGCAGCAGTGGCAAGACCAGGTCACAGCCTCAGAAAAAGAAAAAAACTGCCCATAGAAAAGAGCTTCTACCCGCAAGAGAGGTACTGCCGCCAGGACGCATCCTTACATTCGCAAGCCACGACCTGCCACAACGGTGACTGCGTCTCCAGTAGCCTCAGGTTCTTCCACTTCTCCGTTGCTGGTGATGCCTGCCAAACCCGATTTAACACGTGTCTTTCCTAATTTGATGAAACACTGGAAACCCGTGTCTCCAAAAACTTCTCCTGCATTCGTGACACCCTCTTCCTCTTTCGCAGCACTAGCCGCTGCTCACAAAGTGCCTGCCCCCAAATCAAAGTCCAAGAGAGATCGGGCGTGTTAAAGAGTTTATTGGATTTGTCCAAGCAAGAACTGTCCCGACTGAGTCCGTTGCGAACCCCTCCACGACGTGTGATGCCTGCCATGAAAATTATACGACGAGCCGACAATCAGTGGCGACACATTCCAGTATAAAAAAGACCCAAGGCAAACGATAGGGATCAATGTGTTTATGCTCCTGAACGCCCAAAGATGTCCCCTCAAAGACGTGCACACCGTCACCATCGTCGTTCTTCTGTCCACAAAGAAAAAGGAGAAAGAAAAGGACAGTCACATCATCCGAAAAAACGCTTAGCCAAACATCAACGTCTGTCCCTGAAAAGACACACTCGTCCAAAGAAAAGGAGAAGTCATCAAAGGGGATGATTTTTCTTATTAATGGATAAGTTAGTAGATAATTTCGCCAAAAATATAGAGAACAAGCTCCAAAAAAATAAGATAAAAGGACGCATGTCGAGACATGGACTTCAATGTATTTTGTGCCCCAAAGATGTCCCCTTATCGTCGTTCTCCTGTCCAGAAAGGAAAAGGAAAAAGAAAAGGACAGTCACGTCATCCGATAAAACGATTAGGCAAACATCGACGTATGTCCCTGAAAAGACACACTCGTCCAAAGAAAAGGAGAAGCCACTAAACAGGATGATTCTTTGTCGATTTTGGAAAACAAATTGTCACCTTTATGACCAAGCGATAGTCCAAAAAAAAGGATAAAAGGCCGTTTGACAAGTCATCGACGTTAGTGTATTTTTTGGTGTTTGCCCCGGAACCAACGAACCAACTAAGAAAGATGTCACCCACCAAAAGACATCCTTCTTCTACCCCCAAAGGAAAGAGAAGGAAAGTACTGCCTCCTCGTTTAGTCAAACACTGGGACATGTCCGTCCTGTCCAAAGCTTCTTCACCCATGCGAAAAAAACTCATTGAAACAGCCTCCAAAGACGTCATCGATACCGTGAGTGAATGTTGTCTGAATGTCTTGAAAGGCACGATGCCTTTGACTAAACACCTGAAAAATGCTTTGCCAAACATCGACGCGTTCTTCCCCAAATGGTCCGAAAGAAGATACCCATTCGTCAAAAGAAAAGATGTTGGTGCAACGCGGCGGATTTTTAACCCTGATGGGGCTTCTTACCAATGTATTAGCGAGACCTATGTTAAGTATGTTGGGAAAAATTTTACCCGCCATAGCTCCAATGTAAAAGGGTCAAGATGATAAAAGGGACCTCTGAAGTCAAAAGATCTCAGACGTGATCCTTGAAATCCAATGGAAGGACGAAAACTGGCTTTAGTGCCTTACAAACGATGGATGGAATACCATCGTTGGCAAGAACAACGAACCCCGCATTTGACTCCCAACCCTCATTTGACCGTGATGTCCCAGTTATAACACGAATTGCAATCATTGATGGATCTCAGCGATTCGTCAGAAACGGAATCGTCAACTGTTGCAACGACTGCAACTCTTTCACCAGAAAGATTTAGACGAAACAGCTCTACCCACTCTGAAAGATTTTAAGACACTGATGAAAAGTTCACCACCACCACCTCCCCCAGCGGTCAAGACAGATGCAGCCCCACGGATGTCTGAGGAAGAAGAGGCAAGAGAAGTCTTTTAAATACCGTCAGCAGCACCTATCCCTAGTAAGATTGCAGCTTCCTTATTGACCCCTTCCCCTACACCCCAACGAGAAGAACTTAAAGCTTGGGTTAAAAAGATGATGTCCACTCCACCTTCGACAGAAGTCAAAAAGAAAGAACGGAAACCAGAAGTAAGAAAAAGAAAAGAAGACCAAAGTCATTCCAGTACCGCCACCACCACCACCACCACTACCACTACCTTCATCTTCTACTCCCGTGGCACATCAGACATATAAAGCCATTTCTAAACCACATCCTCGTCCCATTCAGAGGACCATCAGCGAAGAGTGGATCACTTATTAAAAAAATGGAGGTGTTAGCCAGCATTTACTACGATCCATTCCATCCTGCAGGTTACGGAGGAGTTCAGAAATTGTATCGTGCTCACAAAACTCGACTAAAAAGTGTCGGTTTACCTCAAGTGCAACGCGGATTACAAGAACAAGCCACGTACACCTTACACAAACCCATTCAACGAAAATTTTCCGGAACTCGCACCCGAGTGGAGGGTATCGATCATCAATGGCAAGCCGATTTAGCCAATGTCATTTGGCCACCTACAATCGTGGCTAGAAATATTTGTTTTGTGTCATCGACGTCTTGTCCAAATTTGCTTGGGTCGTGCCATTGCCTTCCAAATGCCATTGCCTTCCAAATTGAGTAGTGAGTTAATGTGAGCCCTCAAACTGGTATTGAAAGAAAGCGGGCGTCACCCTCTTCGATGGCAAACCGACAAAGGCACCGAATTTCTGAACCAAGCTTTCCAAAAGGAATTGAAGAAACGTGACATTCATTTTTTCACCACCGAGAATTCCGAAACCAAAGCCAGCTTCGTGGAACGTTTTCAACGCACTTTAAAAGAACGCATGTGGAAATATTTTACATATCAACACACTCTCAAGTACATCGACTTCTTGTCACACCTAGTCCAATCGTACAACCAATCTTATCATCGGGGCATCGGACGTGCTCCCCAAGAAGTGACCCCGGACAACGAAATGACCGTCTTCGAGCGCCTGTTTGGTATGCCCCGACAGTGACTGTCCCCAAGAAAGGTGGAGTGTTGGCACCAGGAGATTGGGTGCGCATTGGCAAAACCAAACGCACTTTCTACAAAGCTTACTTACTCAGCTGGACCACCGAATTGTTTCGTGTCACTGAACATGTGCATGGCCGTCATCCTCCCGTCTATAAATTGGAAGACATGAACGGGGAAGTGTTAAAAAGAACGTTTTACTTACCCGAGTTAAATCTTGTGACCAAAAAAGAAGACGTGTACGAGATCGAAAGTATTCTCGATCAAAGAACCCGAAAAGTGGGAAAACGACGTCTCAAAGAAGTCAAAGTACGTTGGAAAGGATATCCTCCCAGTTTTGACTCTTGGATCGACGCTTCGCAAATCATCGACTATAAAAAGAAGTGACCATCATGCCCTTCAACACAGCCTCAGCTACCGCAGTAACCACTCCTTCCCCCAGTTCTTCTCTGCAAGATCAACAAAAGCAACCCTTGTAGGTGTGGTGTGGAGAACGTGTGCCTAAAACGCAAATCGTCTTTTCTGCCAAATCTTTGTGGTGTATTGTGTCATCGGTGCTGTCATTGCCAATTTGAGTTTGCAACAAGGAGACAAACAATTGTGGACCATTTTACTCAGCAGTTGCATCGGTTACCCTTCTTCCCAATCCGTCTCTGAAATATTCCTCTAACGCGAAGAACAACGGGAGTCTTGCGTCCAACGTCAGACCCCCTTCCAACAGTCACCTTAACAATCCTCTTTTAGACACTCCTCTGACTTACAGCGACCCCTCGGACACTAGAACTCTGGAATTATGACCAACCAATTTTACTTAACGTTACCCAGTGATAGTTCCATGGAGGTGTTTCCCAATAACACCTTATGCTGTTACACGGCCAAATTACCTCAGGCCATCCAATTGGATCACGAAGCCCGTTGGGAAGTGGCTTTAGTGGAAATGATTCACCCTATACAAATCAAAAGCATCGTCGAAAATCAAAACTACTTTTACGGTAGAAGTTCATGACGAGCAAGAGCAACAACACTTGGATGAACGCGCCAGTGTAGGTGACTCTATGAAAACACAAGACCCCAAAACTAAACGGACCAGTTATCGGTTGAAAATTTCCTCAGGCTATTATTTTACTGGTCAACATTTGGTGAACGCCATTGTTGACAGGTTGAATACCGTGTTTGGAAAGTCTTGGAGAAAACCAGAAAATGTGTCACGATCGAATACCACAAAATAGCTCGTCGCCTACTAATCAAATTTTGAGAGGACAAAGTATTGACCATTACATTTTGTCCTGAATTGTATGACATTTTGGTTGGAGACCCCAAGCTGATTAAGATTAGAAACGAAATATCAGCCGTTACCAGTAACTCGGATTTTGGGAAATATTTTAGATTCCCTGTACAAATGAACCAAGGACTGAATTTGATGTTTGTGTACTCCGATGTGGCGGAGTACAACGTGGTGGGACACACCTCTGTACCGTTACAGCGTGTCATTCCTTTCAAAGTGGATTCTGCCACGAACGCTGACGAGGAAGGTGGAAACACATATCACGTTCATCGCGAATTTGTACATCCTCACTATTTGCTCGTCAGTAAGTCGTATTTCGACACTGTCAACACTACTATAAAAGGAGATCTGGGACAATATATTTCATTCACCAAAGGGAAAGTCACAGTGAAATTCCATTTTCGAAAACGATTGCTCTAACCTTTTGTCAGTCATGTATCCTGTGTACCAAGGAGTCGCTCGACAGCGAGGACATGGTTTAGGAGATATGCTAAAATCAACTTTTCGTTTGGTGGCTCCCATTTTGAAACCGATGGTGACACGGGGATTGCACGCCTTGAAAGATGCCGCGTTGACGCAAGGTAAAGAATTTCTCCAAAATGTCATCATTGACAAACAAAACCCCAAAGAAGCTTTCTTGAGAGCAGGCAAAAATGTCTTGCTTCAAACGGGCAAAGATATTTTTGCCGACGAGAAACTCGTATAAATGCCCTTGGTGCTGCCGAGTCAGACATTCCTGCTTTTCCCTGACACCACAGCAAGGACAAGGCAGAAAAAGACGACGAAAACACCCCTTCAGATGACATCACACCCCCAGAGCTAGAAAGACTAAGAAAAGAAAAACCGTCCGAGACTTAGACGTTTTTGATTATTAAATCAGAGAAAATGATGCACCGAGTCTTGCGCCTGTTCCAAGTCGGAACAGGATCTGTTTGCCATGCCAGCCACCATGATGGCAATGCAAGAATCCCAATGGGTCGAATTTCATCCCGTCTCCTCTTTGACGGATTCAGCTCCCATCAAGTTTGAAATCAAAGGACAACCCGAAGATTACATCGATCTGAATAGCAGCTACTTGTACCTGATACTGAATGATCAAAACGGACAACACCAATGCGGGAGCCGATGCCAGAGTAGCTCCCGTCAACAATTTCATGCATTGCTTGTTCAGCGAAGTGGATTTGTACTTGAAAAACAAACTGGTCATCAGTAGCATGGATACTTACCCTTACCAAGCGTACCTAGAAAATCTCTTGACGTACGGAAAAGAGATCAAGAACTCTCATCTGGATGCTTGTGTGGTATGGAAACCTAACATAGCAGGCAAGGACACGTTTAACGACACAGCCCTGACAGCAGATGACAATCCTAACAATGTGGGCTTTAACGACCGTCGAAAGAAAATCCTTCAAGGACGTAGTTTAGAACTGATGAATCGTTTGCATTTGGACACGTGGTTGCAAGACAAGTATTTGCTCAACGGAGTGAATATTCGCCTGAGACTAAATTACAGCAGTGTCGCTTTCCATTTGATGGCTCATGCCAACGAGTACAAAACAATCATCCAAGAAGCCAGACTTTACGTGCGCCGCGTAGAAGTGTTACCTAAAGCGGGAAACGACATCAGTCACACATTGAGCAGAACGACCGCCAAGTATCCGATACGACGCGTAGAAGTGAAAACATTCACCATTGCTGCTGAACTCCGATCCAAGATCGAAGATCATCTGTTCCAAGGGCAGTTACCCAAACGTTTAATCGCTGCCCACGATCAAAATCCTTTCCAGTTTAAGCACTACAGAGTGTCTAAGATCGAAGTCAGTCGCGATGGCAAGACCTCGTGTACCAGACGCTTGAACCTAACTTTGCCCAGAAGAATTACTTGAGATCGTACTTGTCCATGTATGACGCTACCGGACAACTAGGAACCAACACCAGTCACGGTATTTCGTACGAAGATTATGTAGGAGGTTACACTTTGCGGGTCTTTGATCTTACTCCAGACCAAGGCAGCGACGAGGGACATTTCCACCCTATAAAATCTGGTCAACTGCGTGTGGAACTTCAATTTTCAAAAGCTCTCACCGAGACGGTCAACGTCATCCTGTATGCCGAATTCGATAATACCATAGAAATCAACAGTTTGAGAGAAGTCACTCTAGACTATTAGAAACTATGGAAGACTCTTACCCCTCTTTGAACGGTAGAGAATCTTTGGAAATGGAATGGGAGGATAGCGTGAAAGCAGAACCCGAAGGCAAAGACGAAGATAATATAGTGGTCACGTCCAGATGGCCAGAACAAGAACAACATTTAGTGTCCTGTTTTGCCAAACACCTGGCGGATAAAATTACGGAATTCACCAAGAAGATTGCTATGGATGTCAAAACGATCATCCCAGTCAAATTCAACACAATAAATGTCTGATGATGAGCCAAGAAGAAAATTGGACTAGGATCTGGACGATGCTTGGAGTCTCATCTCGGAAGAAGCAGTGTTGCATGAGTGGTATAAAGGCTTTGCGTGATCATTCCTGCCCTCCATTGACTGCCAAAGAGATCAATCGCATCGAAGTTCTCTTAGCCCAGAGTACAGAGACGAAGCGAAGAACAGTTTACTTGACAGAGGTTTTCAAATAAAAAGTCAGAATTGAATTGATGACTTATCATTACCTGTGAAAAAAAAAAAGAACAACAAAACAAAAAATGGATACCTGGGAACTTTATTACCATTTGAACAACAATTCGTACACTCCTTCTTGGAATTCTGTCGTGTGCGCTAAAGATGAACTTGCTCATACCAAACCCCAAGACCATCAAGCTTATGTCATCAACACGGACGACAGTCATCTTCCAGGAACTCACTGGGTCGCCGTCTACTTCCCTAAAGAGGATTATGTGGAGTATTTTGATTCGTATGGATTTTACCCCCTTTGGAGGACAACATCATCTACTTTTTGATAAGAAATGCCCAAACGACACGATACAATAATGTGAAATTACAAGGCACAGATTCCATGGTGTGTGGACAATATTGTGTGTATTTTCTTCATCAACGCAGTCTTGGATATCCTTTAGAACATTTAGTGACTTATTTTGATCGTAACTCTTCTAGAAACGAGGAGAAAGTAGATCGATGGTTTTGTGACCATTATGGCTATCTTTTGTCTTTAGCTAGGAAACGTAGTGTACATCAATGGCCTCATGACTTCCATCAGTTTAATGTTATTGTCAATTGTTAGTAGTTAGTTGTTTGTTGAATAAAAAAATGTTGTGTTTTGAAAAAATGTGTCTGTAGTTTGTTTTTTAAAAAAAATGTGAATATATGCTTTTTGACTTTCTCTCTATCCCTCACCATGATATTAGCTATCATAACGTTTCGATCCAACAAAAACCCTAGTAGGGATGTTTTCTTTCGCGTCCGCGTTTGAACCATATAAAGCGGGTCGGTCTCCAGTCTGGCCATCCATTTTTGACTCGTCTACCTATGAACACGCCTTCCAGACTAGCCATGCTGAACGAAGTTTACGTGAATTTACATCGTGTCAGGCTAAACCAGACACCAAAGCCTGAAGAGATAGAGAATGTCAAAATGTTAACAATAGCCCAAGACCTGGTAGAAGAGGTCTTCAGAGAGAAAATCAAGAAAGAACAAGAAGAATGGACAGAGAAGTACAGGCTTCTGAAGCAGAGAGAACAGCAGCAGCAGCAGCAGCAGCAGGAACCAGACAGAGGTTTTGTAGACTGCCGTGTGGACACCAAGGAGTTCTCCTTCTCTTTCCGCAGAAGCAGGCCGTATTGTGTAGGAAAGCCTGCCGCCAGACGGGGAGGCAATCTTAGACATTAAACGATTTCCATCACTCCCCGTCAACAAAAACAGCCCTTTTCAGGGCTACCCCCAATACTCTCAAAAAGACATACTAATTCAATTGCCCAAAAAAATTGGTGTGTTTATGTTTTAAAAAATAGAAGTGTGTCTATAAGGACTTCGTTTCTTTTGTCAGTAAAAATCCACTTTGTTTCTCTGTCTTGTCGATTAGTGTATGTCTGTGTTTGTAAGTAAAAAAAAGTCAACGTGAGTGTTTCTTTTAGGTCCGTGCGTTTGATGTAATAGTAATAGTGGTATTGTAAGTTTTGGTGTCAGGGGATGTTTACCTTCACGTTCGTGCTCCACGGATATAAAGCGGAGCTCTCGTCAGTCTGGCTACCCACGTTGACTCGTCAACATTGAAAATGATTAGCAGAATTGCCAAACTTTTAGAACTTCAAATGCACCTGGAGTATACCAGACGCCTCCTGGACGAGCTGGCCATGGAGGCCGTTGCAGAAGAAGCCAGGATAGATGATGAGGAAGAGAAGAAAAAGAAAGAAGAGGAGAAGGAAAAGAAGCGAGGGATCCTGCCTCACCTCATACTAAGACCTGTGTGCGATGTCAAGCCTGAGGTGTGGACGCCTCCACAAACAGTACCAGCACGACAGCCAGCACCACAACCACTACCAGCACCACAACCTCTACTAGTACCACAGCCACTACCAGCACCACAACTTCATCATCCACGGGTATGGTATAGGAGAAGGAGGGAAGCCTTCACTATCCCAGAGACGGAAGATTGCGGTGTTGAAGCCACTCAAGAGGCCTCTACACTCATAATCATAAATATGAATTGGGAACAAGATTGGAGTAGGAGATGCGTGTGAAGTTCTAAAAAGGAAAAAACAGCCCTTCTCAGGGCTAACCAGATCTCTAGAAAAGATACACTATTCAAGTTGCCAATTTGTGTGAATGTAGAGTAGTGTGACTATAAACACTCACTCCTTTGTGTGTGTATGTGTGTGTGTGTGTGTGTGTGTGTGTGTGTGTGTGTGTGTGTGTGTGTGTGTTTTGCGTTCGCGTACCTTTGTGTGGATAGTAGGTATGTTGTGTTTTTCTTGTCTTCTCGTTCGTGTGGATAGTATAGTGTGTGTGTTATATGCATTCGCGTTTGTTTGTGTGGATAGTAGGTATGGTGTATTTTATGCATTCGCATACGTCTTTGTGGATAGTAGATATGGTGTTTTATGCATTCGCGTTCCTTTGTGTGGATAATAGATATGGTGTGTTTTATGCGTTCTTGTTCGTTTGTGTGGATAGTGGGTATAGTGTGTTTGTGTGCATTCGCTTTCATTGTGTGGATAGTAGATATAGAAGTGATTTTCTTTTTGCAAGAGATATTTAATTTGACAGAGTGGTCTTTTGTCAAATGGGGCTTAGACGAGTTAAAGAAAGCCGAAGACATGATGAGAAGGGTGTTGGAAGAGGAGGTAAAGCAGATTAAAGAGGCATGGGCAAAAGAGAGAAAGGACAAAGAAAACAAAAAGAAGAAAGAGGAGTTTGAGAGACTGAACAATAACTGGATCAAGGTACAGGAAAAATTTAGAGCTATTGGACATCCTGACTGGATGCCAGAGAAGGAGAAGAAGAAGAAAGGATTTATAAAGTGAGAACGTGGTGGAAGAAATGGAGAACAGAAGAAGAACCCAAAGGCCCTTTTCAGGGCCACTTTTATATGCCTCGAAAAGATTTATTCTTTCTTGCCTATATGTATTATCTATGTGTTTATATATGTCTCTGTCTCTATTGTATTTATCTCTACCTAGAGTAGCTGCGCGTATTCAGGTCAGCCACTTGCCACATTGTTGCCAATCTCCAGTACCGTGACGTCATCCCACCTGTTCCATTCCTATTGTCTCTAAACTCAATCTTGAAGCTATAATGCTGGGACTCTTTTATAACATAGAAGTCTACGTGAGGCTTTAATTCCTGACTTGTGCCACTTGAGTCTATAAATCTTGAGGCTATAGTGCCGGGACCTGTTTTTAACATTACGGTCTACGTGAGGCTATATCACCCCCGATTACTACTAACGAGACACACAAATAGTGCAAAGAAGGTATAGATCATTAAAATATTTATGAATTATTGGGATGTTGGTAATATTTATTATAAATAAGTCTTAATGACCGACTGGAGGGATGATGTCCAATCCAGTGATGTTGCCCTTATCAGCATCAAAATTAGTACAAAAGCACTCCGAGAATGGGAACCAATTAGCGACAGATTTATCAGAGCAAGATTCGACTTCCAGTACTGCAAACTCACCATCATGCAGTACTATGCCCCAACAAATAAGGCCGAGGAGGAAGATAAGGAGGACTGGAATGAACAGGTACAACTAGCGGTTTCAAAAGTTCCACAACATGACATGCTCTTAATAATGGGAGATATGAATGCCAAGGCAGGAATAGGCGGCACTAGTAGTAAAGATAAACCAGGTTTCTAGCCCAGCCCACCCAAACCACACCCACCTCCCTCCCCACCCCTCCCCCTCAACCTGATTCATCTTTACTACTACTCCCACCCCTTTACTACCCCCCCTCCCCTCTACACATAAACTTTAACTACGTTACCTAATAAGGTATATATACAGCACTTGTTTACCTAATAAGGAAGTTAAATTCACAGGTAACTTATCGAGCATAACAGTAGAAGATATAGCTACTTATTTACCTAATAAGGAAGTCAAATACACAGGTAACATACCAAGAATAACTATTACATGAGTAACAGACATTGTGTAATTTTTCAGTACGTAATGCGCATGCGTATAATGTTCTCGAACTACTGAGTGCAAGTATATAAAAGGCAAAACGCGCTTTATAAATCAGTCTGAAGACCGCAGGTCTGGAGTTTGAAATATGAAAGATCATGCGGAAATTATTATACTTGAACGAAAACGCATAGCGTTCGGGCGGATATTCACAAAGAGAGAAAGGTAAGTGATATTATCTATACCTCATTACCAATGATTAATTTTTCTACTGTTGAAATTAAAAATATTTCATTATCACGATTATAGAGACTAAATTTTACTTTACCGCTCACACATCGACGGGACTCAAACAAATCTTTTATTTGAGGTTTGTTAAGAGGATATTTTTTATCAATAAAATATATTTTTAATGTATCAATATCAATTGTAAGTTTCGTATATTTTTGTTGGCTGATCGGATTATGAAAGTTTTTAAATTCCGCTAGCAACCTTTGACTCAATTGTTCGAGGTAATTGAAATACTCACTATCATCAGATCTGATAAGCGAAAGTTTTAGCTTGTCACGAGTTCCACTAAAATATATACCTGATGTTTCATTATTAATTTCAACTGTCAATTGTTTGCCGTCCATCATTAGATATTTGATCTTGCTATTGTAGCTATTTGTCATTGTCAAATTTTCAAACATTATTTTATAAGTTTAGATAAAATTTCAATTGGAAAAAATAATGTCAAGTATAGATCTATCATCATGACAATACCCAAGTGCAAATGTATCTACCCCATTTTCACAATAACGTTTGTCATCAAAATTACATAATCCACGTTTGATAATGACATCTGTTTCAAGCTTATGATGATTCGTTCGAATAGCCATTGATCTTATAAAACTAACACCGCCGCGAGCGTCATCAGCGTCGAGTGCGTACTTGTAATCATCAAATTTCATAAATTTTTTAACGAAATCACGAGGCAGACCTTTTGCTTTTTTCGTTATTTTATTATTATCTAGCAATACAGCGTACATTTTACTGCGCAATCCAATAAAGTATTTGATGATGTTCGAGTTCATTTCATCTTTGAATTTACCAATAACCTTTTTATTTGTATCGTCATGAAATTTACTGTCACGTGGGTAATCGGAAAGATCAAACAGATGTCGATTATCATATATATCCTGATAGACGTCCTCACATTCAATTTCGTACACGAGCGAATCGGTATCAGTAAACAACAGTCTACTAGCCGGCCATTGATTTTTAACAAAATTATAATGAAAATCGTACATGAGCCACTTTGATAAATCTAACACGGAAGCTCCAACATAAATCGGCTTGTTTAGTTTTAGATTTGTTTTTCTTCTTTGTATCGCAACAAGATTCTCATTAAAAATTTTCATGCTGACAAAATCATCGTCTGACACAAGTTTGTTTCTGCGATTGATATCATTAACTAGCTCAATATTTTTACGTTTCCTAATATTTTCCATTGTCTTACCAAGAACGGAATTGTTCATGAGCTTAAAGAAGTTTTTCTCAAAATCAGTTTTTGCTGCAGCTCTTCTTGAAGTGTTTGAGTTAATATAATCTCTCATCCACGGCGACTGATTAAATTTTAGTACACGATGAACTTTTCTCAGCACAAGGCCGGCATCTACTGCTTGTTTTAAAAGTTTGTAATGTAAAACATAATTTTTCTTATCGAGTAAATTTGGTACTAGCTTTTTGACCATAGAATTTTGTCTTGGTGATGCTGATGCCTGTTGTTTTGCAGATAATAAACTATAATCTATGATCATTGATTCTGCGCAGAAAGGATAATCGTTATGCAGTTTGTGTAGCGAAGTTGGATAATCGAGATCAACTTCAACGAAGTACGAAACATCGTTGGGTATCTTTTTTTCTGTCTCTGATAGAAATTGATCAACCGAGATCCAATGAAATCCGCCAAAAGGCATTGGTTCGGCCATAGAATAACCGTATAAATTATTATAATCTAGATAAACTATATACTTCGAAGGAAGATTAGGATTATACTCTTTTAAATATTTATTGTTTGCTTCAGCATATTTCTTCGTTATCACGCTAATACCGCCTCTAATACCTTTTTCGATAAAATTGAACATATCAACGTCAGTCAGTAATTCTAACCTTACCTTGCTAAACTTTAGTAGAGAATCCCAAGACAACCCCGGGGCAGAATAATACCAGCAAGGATCTAGTCCGTAATTATTATAACTTACTTCTCGAAAGCTTTCAAAAACATCTGCTAATAATAACACGTCAGTTTTCAAGTATAAATCATGATAATCACCAAACGTCTCACAATCAAATTCTTTCCAGATATTTTGTGCATATTTATACTCGTCATCGGTTATATTTTCATTTTTAAGTTG
>JAECUM010054440.1:0-23765 GCA_016617855.1 Megalonaias nervosa
CAATTCCGATTAGGAGAAACATAAACATGTAACACATGGCATGGGCGAGTTCAGATGAAATACTACAAATATGAAAAATAAACTTAAAACAAAATAGACGAACATATGTATCTTGTTTGAGTTCGCCACAGCTGCTTCCTCAGGTGATAAAGAACTTGGTTTGTATTAATAATTCTGGCTCAGATCTACAAAATCAAGACCCCAGCAAACTTACAGCTTATAAAATCTCCTCCACCAAATCCTCCAAATGAACCTGGGAACCCTCCAAAACCGTATCCCCCGATTCCCTTGGATAAGGTGACAGGTACAGGTTTGTATACGGGTACGGGCACCTGCTGGTAGAGGATACCACCAGTTTGAACTCCCTTATAGGACGATCCGTATGTAGAGCTATAGCTGCAGTAGGTAAGCCCCAAAGTGCAAGTGAAGGTGAAGAAATAAACGAACGCAGAGGTAGACATGTCTGAAACAAAGAGTTAGACTTTTGTTGTTATTATTTTGTTATAGCAGTAGAAGTCGCAGCATTTGTAGTAACGCTTCCATAAACAAGCGGGGAATCTGTACAGAGAATTACAAACATAACAGCCATGTAAAAGTATAAAGTCGTAAGAAAATAACTGCAACTGACCAATGTTGATAACATCGACTAGCCCACATGTATTCAAAAGGCGTCTAGATAACTTGAAGAAGTTTTCTGAAGGCAGGTCTTTTACTTACTTATTTTGTGACTCCTTTACTATCGCAAATCTTTCTCGGGTATGTTGATTGTCAGTTACATTTTCACAAGGCCAACTTTATATAGGTAGGTAACACTCCCATTTTACTAGAGGAAATGACAGCCGGAAATAGACGTAATGAATTTACAAAAGTTCCTACGTGTTCGTTAATCACGGAGCACACATGTTTTAGTGACTAGATACATTTATACTGTTAATACCATCAAGAAAACCGATGACACTCTGACTTCTCGAGAACAACTTTTCATCGTCAACTAAGTATTTCATCAAATTTCTGGCAAGCCCTTTCTCATTATGCTAACATTTCTTGCCTTCCAAAAATTGCATTTTATTCTGGGAAACTATTTCGCTTATCATTAAATTGTTTGCATACATTACGGATTGTTTTCTGGATTGCATCTAAAGGCTTCTAATGTCGCAAAGTTTCAGAAATGCTTCGATTTTACAGTATTGCACTTCGGTCACACTCGATATAAGTATAACTATCATTATTATTGTTGGTTTTGCTGATTTCAATCCTCTTAAAATTACCCATTATAGGTATGTATTTTAATATTTTAGGGCATAAACACTGATATTAATTATCTTGGTCTTCATCATTATACCTACCTACCTACCTAGCTATATTCATATAAACGTACAGTCATATGAAAACGTTATACATACATCTAACCATTTGATACCCTCGAAGACTGAGCTGCAAGCTCTTATCAAAAAGAGCCTTTATCGTGTTATTAGTTTTGAATCATGAATTCCTCAAAATTGAATATGTTTTTGCATCACATATTTCTAAATTTTGAACTCATTCCTATTTTTAAACTTTAGTAAATAAAATATATGTAAATTCTAAATTGTAGTGCAGTCATGATATTTTAACATTGATACAATGACCGGTAATTATATACTTCCTGTTTTTATATGACAAGTTTATTCACGATATATTCCACAGAATTATTCAAAAGTTATATGTTTCAATATAGTGTTGCTTATAATAATTCCGATTTTGTCTTCTTTGATTTAATAGTAAATTTCCTGTATAAAGAACATAATAGACTTCCCAACTGAATTATTCAGTGTAACTGGTGTCATGTCAGATATTTTCTAATTTTATTTAACCAGCTGCTACACGGCTGTAAACGAAACACATTTTACTTTCTCTTCTTGTCCCTGATGTATTTTATATTCGATTAATTATTGCTAATTTTTGTTTCTCGGTGACATTGTGTTAAAAGAGAGACACTTACATCCACACCGTAGACGGTGATATAGGTATGATTCACGTTTACTCTTTTATTCATTACACTAAAATCACTTGGATTAAACAGTGAAAGCAAATGAAGAATGAATTTGCAGAATATGGTTATAAAATTTGTTGTAGGAAAATTTGGAGTCATAGAGATGCAAAAAATAATTAGGGGGTCAAAATTAACAGAGATTAGTAAATTTGTTAGTAATACATTTAGCGACATGTTATCCTTGCCTTAGCAAAATGAAAAAGTGAGTCCTCGTCAGTGCAGTAATGCTTGCCTCAGGATATGTTCTATTTTATTGATATTAATAATTTTCCTACTTATACAGATGCGAGTAAACCGAATAGCATGTGTTAAAAATCTTCTTGATAATTAAGGATCATTATTATTTTTTCAAACATTATCTCCGAAGGCTAGCAGTAATAATTACAATAAATATTTTCGATTATCTCAACAAAGCCTGGTCACTTGAAAAGAAAAACAAAGAATTATATTGACAAGGGAAACAACCATACAGATGTAAATTCAGAAAATGTGTACTCGTAACAAAGAATACTTTAAAATATCAAATTCAGTTTGGATTAAGAGTAGATCACATATACCTTATTGAAAACACGAGGCCTGATCAAGACAAATAGTGTGCCAGATAAGTGATCAAAACAAGAAAAACTCTAATGTAGGCAAGGATGTGCACCAAATATATACTTTATTTCCCTGTCTGTTCAAGTAGGAGAGTGGAGATCTAATTTTGATCAGATTGCTCAACATTGAGCATGTTGAATTTAACCCATGGATGTCACTTCCAACTTGTCTTGAAATATTGGTTGCACTTGGGGAAACTATTATCGACATTCTGCAACGACGAACGTGGGAATATGGCAGACCAGAAAAAATCAAGGAGGGAGGTGAATAGTTTGATACAGTTGACAGGTCCTGATATTAGTTTTGCGCGCCACTCACTTTGTGAATATCGCATATTGACTGGTGAGGAGTATCCGCATGGATTTCCAGAGGCTTGTTCAAATGTGTGATCTCACGTTCAATTTCCGGGCATAAATTACTACCGTACGTTTATTTACATTACAGCTTATTTCGACTGCTCCGGTGGCCTAAGTGTTTAGTGTGTCTGCTTCTGATGACAAAGCCGCGGGATCGAACCACCGGCCGTGTCATACGAAAGACTTATAATAATGGTACTAGCAGTTGACTAGCTTGACACTCAGCATGAAGAGGTTAGTGTTAGGACTGGTAGGCCTGGTGGCAGGATAATGCATCTGGGTGGGACATGATGCCAAATGTCTGTGATATGATGCTCCAGTGCTAGACATCACTATAAACTGCCACACTGCAAACATCATAGAGATATGACTCAAATTAATAAAGCTTTATTAAACATGCAAAATATATACAAATAGATTCAACTTCATTCATTAAAAGCAGAAGCAACGTCGGTCAAGAGATGTGTTCATCATATACAACGTGAAACGTGGAGATAATAAAGTGCTTCTAGAGGAGACATTTTATTCTGGTCAAAATCTTTTGAAGTCTTTGTGGATTAATTGACTCAGAAAGGAATGTCATCTTAAGTTAATATCAAGACTTGTATCCGAGTAAGCTTTTTTCCGTAGTAGCTTTGTATTAAGTAGATCTATAAAAGTTGTTATCTGTAAACTTTTTAAAGCGAATAAAGGTTATATTTGCAAATAAAACTGTCAGCTTTTCCAATCATATACGGATCCATATGTAGTTAAAATGCACCGATGGATAGATAGCACTAGGCATAACATATTTATTACTTTCCCTCCGTGCCCAGAAGCAATTTATTAAAGACCTCAAAACAGTTTCCTTATTACGCTTTCAATTTTGAAAACAATGGTCAAGTGAAATCTTAAGCAGGAACTGATAGATGCGTTTCAACACAAATAATTGGGAAGAAATAGACGGAAGATTATTTCTAAGTCAACCGTTTGAGATTACAATTGAGAAACAGCTTCCTTTGATAACAACCTAACGAAACAATAGCCTAAATCTTGTTCTTCAACCAGCATCTTTCCCGATACATATGAATTAAAGGTACTTTGTGTCTCACATGAGTTACATTGATTGAATTATCTTTTGTCTCGAAACATATATCAGAAAAGGCATAGAATACAATTAGAGGAGAAAAGCAGCATCTTAAACAGTACACTACGTTGATATACATTTGAATTTCGCAATTTTTCTCAAGGTATCATGTTGTAGGATACAATAAATCAACCTTGCACCTAATATAAGATAGTAGTCAAGAGAGCACCCATATGGATTCACCAAACTGAACCATGTTTAATAACCAAATGCCTGATGTGGCTCCCATGACGAGATTAAATTGTCATTACCTCGATAAAAGTTTGAAGTTTAAAGGATGATATTCTTTATATAGTGGAGAGCAATGGAATAAAATATGAATTAAATCGATTTGCACATGCTTTTTAGAGATCCCTAGACAGCATATAATCTAACATGTTAGCGGTCTAGAATTACTTCCAAGCAGGAATCGAAACCATGCTGCTGGTAACGGCAACCATCGCCTAATTTTCATGATAAAAGATTCAAAGACACTGTCATTCGCTCAAGCGCAAAAAAGGATGGAGCAAGGAAGTCGTGGACTTAGAGTGCATGAGAAATCACTCGCTAGGCAAACAGAATTAACACTTAGCTGTAAGCACAAACCAATCATATTGAGAAGTGCAAGAGATACAGATTGAAATTGTTATTAACCATTTGCCTCAGTATTCCAAACAAAGAAGACTGATGTAAATCATGTTTGCTAACTGGATCAAGAAGGGGAAACAAAGAATGATGGGTTGTACAAAGGGGCAATCGTTACAGGGAACACACGAAGGTGACTGAATGACATTTATCATGTAGCATGGGACTAACAATCTTTGTAAATGATTCGTGAGCCAACACATGCCAACAAAAACAAAAACTTAAATTGGGAATTGATGAACAATTTATAAGGAAGACAGAACAAAATTTCTTCACATCCATGATGGATATGATAATTGTATTTGCGAAGTTAATTCGAACATGTAATTATGCTCGCACGAATTGTTTATGGTTACTCATTTGGTTCATATAAATAAATTCCAGATACAAATATATTACCAAAGTGCCAGAATAAATTCTTAGATAATTATACTGCAGTGCAAACTTGTCCAAACTGTTATGCACACTGCAAGACAAAGAAAAATCTTACGTTCGGTACAGAAACCTGAAGCTTAATATAATTTTTTATATTGGAAACGATACATATATATAACTTGAAGAAACAATAACCTAAGTTTTACTCCTTCAATGAATTGGGCAGGACTTTAGTCAGTAAATAAACACTGATTTCCAAATATTTATTTTCAGATAATTAGGTAACGATGTGTTTTGCAAGAAATAGAGAATTTCAGGAAAATTATTTTGATTCTAAGAATACATTTTTACAGTATTAAAATTACTATGGATACGCTAATGCTTACTTAATTGTATTTAAAATAAAGACAAAAGGTCAGATTGTTAAAACCAATATAGTGTGTATTTATGGTCGTAGGAGAATTAACATTAAGCTGTTGGATTACATGCAGATGCCGGTATACCGTCATGCGGAAAATCACGTATTAAAATGGTTCTTAGATTAAACATTGAGTGTAAATGATAAAATTATTAAAACTGGCGGACTTGAATTGGAGTTACATTGCAAAAGTGCAAGAAATAGCTGAACTCAAATAAGACTACTTTGTCCCATTGTTGTGATCCGATGACCTCAAATGGCACACATACTTTCCAACACACAGTGTTCAGGTATCCGCTGCTTATTGGCATTTGTCCATATAACCGAAGATTACCTCAAATATATGTTGACGGTGTTGGCAAATTTGCATGTAATGTTTTAATGCTATAAACAGATATAGTCACGGAAAGCAACTCATAATAGCACTAAACTGGTTGTGAATAAAAGGTAGTACTAAAATCACAAAAATTCTCAGACCCTAACGGAGGCTGAAAATAAAACCTCGACACACTAGATTAAATAGGTTTCGACTAAACTTGGTACTAAAATTAAGAAGAATGTCCAGCAAACTCGCTGCGGCGTATAAATATTATTTTCAAACGACAGAAACAAAGAGCAAAAAAAACATTCCTTAATTGTACTACACTGTTGTGGAGACTGAAAAGCAAGTTAAAACAAAGCAATTGGCCTAAGCATAAACTAGTACAAAAATAAGAAATCCTTGAGAAGTTTAACGGAGACTGAATTAATATCCGGAAGAGGTTAATACAGAGGACACAGTTTGTACAGGACGTTTGCAGAGACTGAAAATAATCCTCCCCACCAAAAGAAAACACTGCAAGAAATTGGCCAAGACTAAAGGTGATAGTAAATTTCCGAAACTCAAGCGGACTTTAACAGAGACTGAAATAATAATAATGCAGAAAGAAAAGCAGATTAAAAAGCAATTGCCAACAAATTGCAAAAATAATTTTACATACTGTCGAAAAAAAATCTAAAAGTGATAAATGTAAAAATGTTTCCTGACAATTCAAAAACTTGAAATTTTGCTTTTTTACAAATAGTAAAATAAAAGTTTACAATTTTAATATATTTTTTTAAATTTTTAAAATTGTCACGCTGTTTTAAGGGACCAAAGCTAAGATTTAATAACCAACAAAGGGACAGCGTGATAAAGTCCGAGTCATCTACTTTCCAACACATTAAATTTACTGCCCCACACCCAACATGTACTATCTGAGAAGGCCATGTTTATATGTGTCCGTGAAGTGCTTGAATATCTTTCCATGCCAAACAATAAGAACAAATCAAGATAAAGATAAACTAACGTGTTTTGGTATATTCTTTTGAGTTTGAATCATAATGAAATTTTATACATCCCAAAAACCACTTTATCATGTCGCTTGCATTAGAATTTATTCTATGGTATGGGTTCTTTATTCTCTACTATGTTTTCTGTTTGACTTGCCTTCTTAACTGTCTTAACAAATGCGGGTCGATCTTCTTCTTTCTCTCATTCTTAAGGCTCCTTCTCATTTTCCTTTGGACACACTGAGAACCATTGCCTTTCTTCTTGACGCTAATAACACGTATCTTTAGTGTTGTGTCTATTGTCGCATGGCTTTACTTGTCATTGATAATGTGAACATTATGGGGCCCATTATCCTTCCGTTTGACAGACAGCTTGTATATTGACTTTTATCTCGTGTAGATTAGTCTGTAGACTTATTAGAGTGTACTTTGGAATGATCCTCAGTAAGTCTCTAACCTGAGGTGTGATCTGTTGTGAATCTACCATCTTCACAGACTGAAATGTGAATAGGTGTTTTATTTTATTTCGAGGGCTGCATTCAATACCGGATTACCATTAAGCACACTATGCACGTACTTATGGCACCAGCCCAACAGGGGCACCATAAAAAAAATTCAAATTAATTGTTGATGATAAAATTAAATGAAGTATATTTGATCATTTTGACTTGCATGTACGGGTATTTTGATTTGGAATGATAGCAACACCTCTTTAGCTTTTAACATCGTTTTGAGGTTTACACTTTGTAGGAAGGGGAGGGGCAATATAATATTTCCAGTGCTCAGGGCCCTTGAAGGCCTTAATCCGGCAGTAGGTGTTCTATAAATAGAGAGGGCGATGTTAGCTAGTTAAATTAAATCTAAATTAACAACCCGCATGAAACGATCACACATTTCTAAGAAAAAGCCAGAAGCCACACGAAGATGACGTTCCCTGTTACCCATAACTTCCAGGAAGTGTTCGCCAATGTCTACGCTAGTGACTTGAAGAATACATGATTGACCCATATCCAGCATTAACTACCTCCACTGGTCAGAGAAAAGAAGAGAGAAATAGAGACAAAGATAGTAAAGATCGATGTATTGAGAAACAAGGCATTTAGATTGGAACTGGCTGTACAAAACAGAGAAGATTCTAGTAACTATTTCTTAATTATGTAGCGTTATCAAAACATGACGTAGGTTACAGAAACCCCACATATAGTGTATTATTTTAAATTGTACTGATAATTATTTTCATTACAGTGGACATTTGATGGTGGATGAAACATTCCTGAAATATTCCTAATTCTTTCAGCAATATAAATTCATTTTTATTTCGCCTCTAAGGACCTAACACATTTATCTTTTAAAAGACAGCGGTAGGTTCGGGATTGCCTCGATCCCAACCACAGATGTTTTAACCTGTTTTTAGTTGCATTAGTTTGCAACATGTGCGAGTATGCTCCAGAGGAACCAAACACATTATTCGAAGAATACAAATACTGATAGGTAGTCAAATGCTATCGATCATGAGAAGTTACTAATTACTGTAACTTCTCCAATGTCCATCTGGAACTACTTACATTTTAAGACCTTATTCAAAAGTATGTAGCTCTTAGGGTATATTTAAGTACTGCAAGGAAACAGAGTTATAATGGATTTTGTTTCATTTGACATTTGTTAATGGGTAAAGTATATGTTATATATTACCAGAAAAATGAAAGCCGTTCCGTTTTTGGATCAAAGATATAGGCATGGTTACATTTTGCTTCAGTTCCTCTCTGCTTGTCTACAATTCTTAAGAGGTGTTGCTTGTTTTACAACTAACATTAAATTTTGTACAGGTTTCGACATTTCATTAGTCTCAATACCACATCGACCACCTGAAAATAATTCCTAAAACTGGACCACATCCTCTCGAATATAAGATCGTGAACTTGTATATTTTGGTTTAATTTGGGATGTTTAAGAATCGTCTTTTTCAAGTGTTCAGCGTTTAAATCCTTTGAATTATTATGAATATATCCAAGATGTCTGTCATGTTTAGTCTTAAGAGAATAATTATGCTCTCCTGATGTAAACGCTTCAATGTATTGCCTCTTCCAATTAAAGAGAAACTCGGATAAAAATACATTTGAGTCGGATCATAGTTACAGTTAACTTCAATTGCAAGTTCACTTTGTGTCGTGAAAAGTAATTTCAAATTTAGTTTTGGAAATACACGAGATGGATTTCAATATATGGTCTGTCCGAAGAGGAGATAACAAGGGAATCACATGCAAAACTGTTAGTCCTTTAAGAAGATTGTTTTCCTCACTGCCCAGATTGCGTATTTTGCAAATACACGTTGCTCCTCATAATGATCTCGAACAGTGTTGTCTAACCTATTTTTCAAATGAGATTTTATAGCATCACATAACATCATAATATGTCAATCTTGTGATGACAATTATGTTTACAAATTTCCTCAAAGGCGAAAATCGGCCATCAAAATAGATACGTTAATTTATTAAACAATTTAGTATGTACTTATGTTTCATTTTTGCTGCCGGTTTTAAATTATTATAGCTGTATGTTATCAAATTGCTTTATACGTAAAGTCTCAGACCCTATCTGAATGAGAAATGATAACATCCAGTTATGTAACTTATATTATTGCAATAACGCAATAAGTGTTCATTCTTTACAATATCACAATTGGGATTATTGGTACACTGAAATTTGACAAGGACAAAGTTGTGTGCATGTTAGTTGCCAAGAGACCTTTTAACAAATCAAGTACTTAAATCATGGAAAAGCATTTCTTCCTTTGTCCTGAACAGTGTTTATAAAATTGGTTTTAGTGTAAATGCAATGAGCCTTATTAGCTGGGTGTCTTTGTGCTTTACATTGGATAGCTTTCGAGAAGGGGGAGTGGATTCTTTCATTAGTAAGTTACTCATTAGTAAGTTGCCTCTACTGCAACGCCAATTATTCACTTTTATTTTCGGACATTTTTCACCTCTGCTACGTTTATATCCCTTTGTTCCAATTATTATCTCATTGTTACTCTGTTGCATTTGCAACATTTACACTGACTTCATTCACAAGATTTCAATGTCTTTTGCGGCATTTATATATGTAGTTCAAATGCAATTGCTACTGGATGTTAAAGTTATAGATAAATGTTAAGTTCGAAATCTATATATTTACACATTGTCTAAACGTGTATCCTGATTATCTTTAAAAATATGGTTTAGAAAAGCTTCCCATATTAATTAATTTTCCTTACTTTTGGGATAATTCCTTATAGTACACAGTTTTAAAGCGGTGTCAATGTTTCATATGGTAAAACTAAATCTGGATAAATGTTTAACTGATGTTGTAGGTAACGCAATTACTTTATCTTTGCTAATTCGCATGTGAAGAAGTTTTAATGCCATCATGAGTGAAGCAATATTTATGAGATTTTGTATTTTTGTGTTGTTCTTAAGCATGTTGACTTTTACGTATACTTTTAAGTATATTTGCAAGCTTTATGTAGGTGCATATAACAAATTGATATATTTCAGTGTTATCATTTCTTATTTTTCCGTAAGTGGCATGTATATTGGCCAGAGGATAGATGTTAGCCTGTTGGTATGTGCGTTGGTTAGAAAGGAAGCATATAGCTCAGTCAGGATGTTTGTTTCAATAAGTTGCATCCGCAACTTTCTTTTCTGTTTAGCCACTTGTCACAATTCGAACAAAAAGTATTAAACTTCTTTATGGCCGTCACTTTAAAATAAACGCATGAATTTGTGCAAGGAGTTTTCCTTCAGAGGTGAATTTGATTTCTTGATAACCTTCCCTCTCATCGATTCCAACACCAATGAGAATTGTGAATAAATACCATACATTTTGCTCACTTCCAAACTTTAGAGTGTCGTTTTTTCCACACAGGATGCAGTGCAGCTTGTGTTTCACAAAATGGACTATCCAAATTTTGATGGATTGATTAACCTTTGCTTTCCTGCCCATAAATAGACTACCGAAGATCACTTATAACGAAGAAACAAATCATTACAAATGAAAATTATATCGATACGGATATCTTCTTAGGAAACGTACACCAAACATTGTCTGAATTTTATGTTGCACAGAGAGAGAGAGAGAGAGAGAGAGAGAGAGAGAGAGAGAGAGAGAGAGAGAGAGAGAGAGAGGGAGAGAGAGTTGACACACCGTTACTTGAATACCAGTGGACATTTCAAAATGTATTTCCATGAACAAAAGGTATTAATAGTGTCTAAAAAATGTCAAAAGGACATTCATAATTCCAATGCATAGGCTCTCAAAATGACTGAATCAAAGCAATGTATTGACCGTGTCCTCAGAAACAATTGTATCATTTCTATAAATGTCACACGTCTGTAAAAGAAACAACGGAATTTAATTATATTTAAACAAATTGTAAAAGAAATATTATCTTCGCCGTTAAAGATAAAATGTAATTACAACGTTTGTTTCCATGATTTATGTAAATATTGCCATTGCAACTGTGCAAATCGTTAACTAAATAATCTTTAGATCTTATTGGTTAGCAAAACTGTATGATTTCAGGTAAAGTCTTTATTGTCATAATTGTGTTTGCTAATAATATTAACAGGACTATTAAAGGCATCCACTTTTACATGTTGGGCTTTTGAAAGCATATATTTGATAACAGATCTTCATTTGAAGTAAACGGTAGCAAATAATACATCTTCAGTCACGCTTCCTGATCCAAAAGTGGTGTAGTAGTAGTAGAAGTAATAGTTGTAGTAGTAGTAGTAGTAGTAATAGTAGTTGCAGTAGTAATAGCAAATCTAGTAGTTATAAAGGTAGAAGACAATATTAAAGGTAGAAACTGAAACAATAGTATGGTAGTTGAAAAAGTAGACAAAGGTCAGGAAGATATCGATAATTGCAGCAAAATCAGCAGAAGAATCAGTAGCAGTGCTAAGAGTAGTGGAAGAAAACGATGACGATGGTGACGTAGGAAAAGAAGGAATAGTAGTAATAGCTAGGAGAACATCAGAACCAGTAGGAATGGTACTCTCATACTTACCGTTACCCTTCGCACTGCGTTCATTGCAAGACACCCCGTAAAACAGAAATGATAATCACTAAGAATATCAGAGCTGAAACAAAAGGTACAATGAACGTCATATCAGTGTAATAAACACTCTTAGCATTTTCCAGAAAAAATAAAAAATAAAAAAAAATAAAAACTAAAAAAAAACATTAAGAGAAGTTCATAAACATTACAAATTATATTGAATATAACTTTTACCAATGTTTTGAATCAATATGCTTTGCTAAAGATGACTTGAAATATTTGGTTGTATGACAATATATTTATTTACTAAATTGAGAGTGGATTGTTTGGTTTGAGATATAATTTGAGGAATACAATGCGCATTTTTCTAATCTAATACTTTCTAAAGCGATTCCAAAATTTCAAGAACGTTAGAAAGTACCGCAAGATTTTGTTTAAGTTGGTAATGAAGGCGAGGACCAGCTTAAAATTAATCCTAGCTGTTGAGTAGTATTTATTTTGCTACTTTTTACAGGGCCATTGTCACTGTACAGTAGTTTGCTATGCACAAATAGTATCATTGTAACGATTGAAAGTGCAACTGGACGCTACCCGTAGTTTAAACCTTGTTCAATTTTAAGCAAGCATAAGTCATAAAAGATTCCAATTATTAAATACATTAACAGAAGTAAAAGATAATTTCTAAATTCAACAAGAAAGAAAATTGTTCAAGAAGAAACCAGCAAAGGTGCGATGAAAATTGTTTCCTGTTATATGAATAAAAATAAAACTTAAGATGGTATATATAATAATAGTTTAGAATTATCTGAAATTTGGCGGATAGTATGTACTGCCTTATTTTAAAGCATATGACATCAAGCCTTAACACACGCCGGACTCAAATATTTGTTATTAAATCCAAGTAAAAACCTACGGATCTATGGTCAGAGCAGAGACATCCAAGCTTCTCACTCATATGCATGGTACGAAGAATTGAATTATTTTAAGCTGGCACTTACACCTTATGAATTATTTGTAACTGTATAGGTTATACTGGACCGTTTACATTCAAATCAGCACAGCTAATGATGACGTAAGACCCTGTTGTACCTTCCGCTTATGAGAAACAGAAACATTCATAGCATATGGCATGGGTAAATTCAGGCCAAATGCTACAAAAATGAAACAGTACTTATATAAAATAGATGAAAATATGTATCCTGTCTGATTTCGCCACAGCAGTTTTCTCGGGTTATAACAATCTGGTTTATATTAATAAATTTATCTCAGAACCATAAAATAATGACCGCAGCAAACTTACAGCTAATAAAATCTCCTCCACCAAATCCTCCAAATGAACCTGGAAACCCTCCAAAAACGTATCCACCGGTCCCCTTCGATAAGGTGACAGGTACAGATTTGTATACGGGTACGGGCACCTGCTGGTAGAGGGTACCACCAGTTTGAACTCCCGTATAAGACGATCCGTATGTAGAGCTATAGCTGCAGTAGGCAACTTCCAAGGTGCAAGTGAAGGTGAAGAAATAAACGAACTCAGAGTTAGACATGTCTGAAACAAAGAGTTAGATTTTTGTTGCTATTATTTTTTATTGCTCGATCATTATTAGCAGGAGTAGTCGCAATTGTAGTAACGCTAACGCTTCTAAAGCTAAACTGCAATTTGTACAGAGAATTAGAAACATAACAGCCATGTATTAGGATGACGTCGAAAGAGGATAACTGCAACTGACCAATGTTAATAAAATCAACTACCCCACATGACTTCAAAGGCATTTAGATGACTTCAACAAGTTTTCTGAAGGTCAGTCTTATACTTACTTACTTGGTGACTCCTTCTCTTTTCTCGGGTATGTTGACTGTCAGTTAAATCTTCAAGACAAGTGCAACTTTATATAGGTAGGTAACACTCCTTATTTACGAGACGAAATGACAGCCGGAAATAGACGTAAAGAATTTACTAAAGTTCCTAGATGTGACGTTAATCACGGAGCACTCATATTTTAGTGACAAGACATTTTTATATTGTTAATATCATCAATGAAACCAATGACCATCTGACTTGTCGAGAACAAGTCTTCATCTTCTACTAAGCCTTTCATCCAAATTTTTGGCAAGCCTTTTCTCATTCTGTCGACAATTCTATTAGTGTCTTCACAAAATTACTTTGTTTTTCTGGAAAACTATTTCACTTATCAAAAACTGCATTGCGTACTCTACGGATTGTTTCCCGGGAGCAACTAAGGGCTTCTAATGTCACGAAGTTTTAGAAGTGTTTTGATTTCACAGTACTGCAATATAATTATAACTAGTGTTGTTATTGTTGGTTTTGTTGCTGATTTAAATCCTCGCGAAATAACCTACTGTACGGTATGTATTTCAATATTTTAAGGTATAAACATTGATGTGTTCCCTCTTCGTCATCTTCATCAATACATATCTACATACATACATACTGTCATATGATAACATTATACATACATCTAACCATATTGTACCCTCGAAGACCGAGCTGCGAGGTTTTATTTAAAAAAAAGAACTTCGATAATGTTCTTACCTTTGAGTCACGAATTCCTCAAAATTTAATGTTTTCGCATCACACGTTTCTAACTTTTGAACTCATTCTTATTTTTCAAACTTCAGCAAATTAAATAAATGTAAATTTCTTCTGCAGTCATGAAATTTTGACATTGATACAATTGACCTGTAATTGCATTCGTCTCAATCATGGATAGTTGTTAATAATTTATATTATGCTACTTTTATATGACAACCCTACTTACGACACAACAAATTTCACAGCTTTCTTCAAGAGTTCTGTGTTTTATCGCAGTGCTGCTCATAATAATTCCGATTTTGCTTTATTTGATTTATTATTTCCTGTGTGAATAAAAAGATAAAAGTCTTCCCGTCTGAATTATAGAATGTAACTGGCATTATGTCGGGTATTTTCTAACTATCTTTATCTTAACCGGCTGCTTCATGGGCGTATGAGAAACATCTTTTTCTTTCTCTTCTTGTCAAAGATGTAATTTGTATTCGATTAATTATTACTAATTTTCGTTTCTCAGGAGAAAATGGTATTAAAGAGATACATTTACACGGTGGTCTAGGTTTACATTTGCTCTTTTATTCATTACAATGATATCACTTGGACTAAAAGGTGACTGCAGAAATGAAGAATGACTTTCGTCAGTGCAGTAGTACTTGCCTCAGGATATTCCACATTTTGTTGATGCAGCTTTCCTACCTATACAAAATGAGCCCAAATGCGTTAAAAATCGTTTTGATCATCATGGATCATAATTACATTTTCGATCATTACGTCCAAAGGCTAGCACTAATAGTTGTATTGAATATTTGTTAATTTTCTAAAATAAAATACTGGTCACGTGAAGAAAAAAAAATAATTATATCGACAAGGGAAACAATCATACAGATGTAAATTCATAACAACGGTACCAAAGAATAATTTAAAATAGTACAAAATATTTTGGTATAAGGCTATACCACATATACCTTATGGAAAATACGAGGCAGCACCAAGACAATTAAGGTGCCAGATAAGTGATGAAACCCAGAAAATCTCTAATGTTAGCACCAAATATATCAACATAGTTCCCTTTCTGTTTAAATTCATGCACAGAACTACTATAGCATACTATTATTTGAAAACAATTAATTTACTAGTGACGCTGATTTACTTTTTGTACCAAAAAATTGAAAATGTCGATCATCTATGTTATGAGTATCTAGAGATTGAGTGTTGGTTTTGGAAATCCCCTACTGCATCGACTAATAATTATTTACCAAATATTTTTATTTGTTTCTTTGCAGATGATAAGTCTGATGATCTATTTTTTCATTTTTGGGTGGAAAATATCAAACTAAAAATTCTCGCTGTTCATAAAAATTGCAAATTTCACAAGCATAGTTTTACACTGCAGAAAACTGAAAAAAATATTTAACTGTATAACAAAACCTACACGTTTAAGAAACGTTGACCCTTTCCCAACATTAAGAAGTTGAAGAATGTTGCATGCAACTAGATATGTCTGCTCTTGAGTTCTGTTTTTTAATTAATACTTGCAACATTGAGTAAAGCCATGTCTTGTTGATAATCATTTGCTCACATGTATATTTTTGTTTGTGTCTGGCATTGTTTTTGTTTCTGTGAGAGTGAGAGAGACAAAGAGTTTTGCCAGCAACTTAACAGATATTGCTTTCTTTGATCAATTACGGCAATGTATCCTAAAGCGGCAACAACACATTGGTGAAAGATGCAAAACTTAACGATGAACAATACAATGACGAAGAACAACAGACTGTGTGACACAACGGCGAAACCAAAAATCGTCGAACACAATTGCAGAAGAGCCTTAACAGAATTGTCTGATACCTTTGTCTGGTAATAAAAAGCATCTCTCCAAAAACAAAAAGTGGCATTAACTCAGTTCACAATCAAGTACATAAATCTGTCTTCGTGGTCGTATATAGCATACTTTTGAGAGTCTGATTAATTTGTAGATATATCCACAATTACACACGAACAATAGTCAGAAACAAATAAATAATCAATTTTACTTGGTGTACTTGTTTCCACAGGTGGATTGTATATATCTGGAATACTTACTGGTATCGTTGTTCCATTATGAATCGCAGTATAAACACACCTGAATAGAAAAGATAATTTGCAACAAAGTATTAGTAATACATACTTTTTCACGATATCTGCTCTTAAATATTGTAAGATTTTCTGCAGATTTACATGCTGTGGAAACATATATCAGGGCATTGAAGATTTTTTAAATTTCTCTGTTGTTACTTTTGGTGCACGAATGTTTCCATGTAATGGTGATCTGAACTGGCAATGGACAGAATAGGGTCTAGATAAATCCTGAGCTACGCTAGTGAAACTCCCATGTGAGCAGTTATGTACAAAATCTAACTTGTGAAAATCATTTATGTTATATGATGAAAACCACTTCGGTTCTGTATACAATCATTTTCATGAATAATGCATCTAACGTAAGGTGTGCAGTCCGTTTCTGCCAGTTACAAGATCCTGTGGAGCTTAGCGTTGGCACATTATCCCCATACATTTGAACAATAATCCATTGATTGAAAAATACGTAGAAAGTTTGATTTTAAATGTTACAAACACATCCCAAAAGTAAAATCACTCTTACTAATATGGCGGAACTCACATATAAAAATGCTAAGTTGTTAGGATTGAATAGCCAGATAAATAAACAGGCATCTGTTGATTTTGGCACAATGTGCGAGTTTTTCAAACCAAGATATATTACTTTTCCTAGACTAAATTAGTGACACCATGAATTACATCAATGGTCTTACAGGTTAAAAATGTGTGTAATAAAACATTTAACAAATAATTACAAAGGGATTTAGTTAACAGATTGGATATCAACATTAGTGATCGGGATAGAAAAGTTATAGCTTTCAAGTTTACCTATAGCCCATAATTTCTATGTAACATTAATGCACTATTTGGAAAGATGTCGCATAGAGACCATAGTAAACTATAGAACACGGAGACAGAAACAAGCGAGCGAGAATGGTACAAAACAGGGCAATATAATTAACAGTGACCTAAACCTGAATTATAACCGTATCATACATTTGCGTGACGATGACAAATTAAATGGTGCAGCGAATAAAAGATTTATGTTGAGGACAATTGATAACCAAATATCGAGACCACTGCATAATAACAATTTGAAAGACATCAAAATGTGAAATGAAGACCCTAACAATGAAGTAACTGCTACTAAATGACTGGCCATAAAGGGCATGCAAAGTCTAAGAGCTAAAGAAAGAGATCACGGAGAGCAGAACTAGATATTATGAGCTCAGTACGTGGTCGGTACCAGCAAGGACAAGAGCTAATTTAACTAATCAAACAAGATTTATTCTTGAGACAATGAAAGTAAAAATTACTTAAGCGATATCTGGCACTTTACAATCTCTGTTTCAACAGTCAGATTTGAAGTGCGTATCGAATAGAGTAATAAACAGATTAAAAATGTGATGAAATTTCAACACCATGAATAGATCACATTTTTTCCTAATGCACTTCAGAGTTGCAGAAGAATAATGATTCTAATGATCATTGTGTTGGCTCGAAGAATGTTAAACATGCTTTCTATGGTATGGTCACTATTGACCTAGAACGCTATGCATCTCATTATGTCATGATATAAAGTTTCTCTCGGAGAATACATGCAAAATGCATATGTGCCCAGCATGTGTAGTGTCATGTGACAACCATGAATAGTGTCATTCTGTAGCCGTATTTGGAATTTCAGTTGGGTGTGATGGAATTCTTAAGTCAACTCTTTGGTGAGTTCTAGCGCTGCAAAGCCGTGATAAATATGCTTGGTCTGTTTGATCCTCTTGTTTTTAGACGGACTAGCACCATTTTTTCCTCAGTAATTGTTCTATTTAAAATTCTTATATATTGACATCTGCAAATTTAGATAAAGTAGTTTCCTACGGAATATTAAACTGTTCATCCGTCTGAATAAGTAGCTTAACAATTGGAAGATCTTTGTCTCAGTGCGATAATCAGATTAGCTTACGCTGTTGCTCAATGAAGAATATTGTGTGTATCTTTCTTAAAGTGTGTGGGTCACTTTTCCGATTTCTGCAATCCATCATATTATCGATCTCCTACGTATTGTGCAACGTTTACTCCGGTCCTTAGGGATAGTCCTTAAAATGTTTAAGTATATGTGTTGGCAATAAGCATATCGCGTTCAATGATCCACGCTGTGTCACGAGAATCTGGCTATTTTAATAGATTTTCTGCTGACAACACACAACACAACTGAACACAATTTTGCTTCTAGGCATCAATTTTTTTCTTCACTCGTCCTTTAAAGTTTATGCATTGGCTCAGATACACAATTATTCACCTTGACTGGACCTTGGCTTCACCCTGTGACCTTTACCTTGCATATGTTCTGTTTCTGTCGGTTTCGTCATTTCTCTGCATATAAATCTTATTTACATTTACGTATCTATATTGTGTCATAATAAAGCCACGTCTAAGTTGTATGCAGTTATAATTCAACACCAGCGAGCTTTAAACCGCCTTACAGTGGTAAACTGGGTATACAGTACTACATTGCAGGATCAGGTTTCTAGCATTATATACAGACACTCCAAACTTCTTCGAATATGTCACAGATCAAGTTGAACTTATGTGTTTTCGCGTAATAGTCGTGGAGGTCTCATGATTCTTGAAGCGTGACATCATATTATATATATATATATATATATATATATATATATATATATATATATATATATACGTACCAATGGATCTGTTTGAATCTTTAGGTAATGGGAAACGATTCATTAAATCGATCGAAAATATCGAAATATTCGTATGCGTAGCTATCATGTCTCAGACATTTGGGTTTCAAGGCGCCAACAGTTTTCAAAAATTCAGCAGATTTATTCATCGTTTAAATGTTCAGACCTACAGATCTACAGATTGATAAATGAAATTAGACCTATCTAACCTTTCTTCAACTGTGTTTTTTCCAACGTTGATGAACCTATCAACGCTGAAATCATTCCTGAATACAACAGAATTCATTGCCAATCCATAATATTTGTATTCTCTTCATCTGCACAATATTTACAAGCATATTCAAACTAAATATCTCACGTTGTGAATGAACAGAGGAATGAATTTTGGATTCATGGAATTTAAATTAGCATCCTTATTTGCAGAACCTGTATCTACCAGGTACATTTCCATGATCTTAAACTCAATAAGCACTAACTTCGCCATCATGAAATGTTAGGGTCCTGACACATGTAACAATTCTTAATTTAATTAAACAGTTTTGCATTCTCATGTGTGAATACGACATGCCTTGCACTTTTCGGCCTGATTTCCTCATACCTATTTTTAAACATAAGTAGAGCTAACAGACATGAATGTTATCAACATCTATGTTAATTACTGGTATGTATCATTTAGGAACTGACTTAAGGTACACTTATTACTCTGATGCAATATGTTAAGTGTTTGCGTTGTCCGCGATGTATCTGATTGCTGCATAAAATTTTTAATTTTTGCATACTAATCATTCTTTCAAAATTACAATCAACAACGGAAAGTATAATTGGTGCTGACATCTCAATAACTTTCACAACTGAACTCTCTTCAGGCATTTTGATTATCGAGCTGCTAAACGGTAACACATTGTTTTGTGATTTGATAACTTCTCTTTTGAATGAGCAAATTAGAGTATTATTTGCAGAGCGTTTTCATGATGTCGTGCGTACTAATAGACACCAATTTTTATAAATCTTGTGAGCTATTAAAATAAGACTTAATTAGGTATTCTCACATTTTGATAGACATAGATGAAATGTGCTGATATTGCAAGTTTTTCGACTATTTCATTTTCTCGTTCAGCTTCACTGTTGTGGTGGAAAGTTGTGCAAATGGGGAAAGAAAATGCACCCTATGAAATACATAACCAGTCTGTCCCTACATTTACATGACTAACCCATGCATTACCTAAGCATAATTTAGAAGACTTCATGCAGCATTTACCTTTGTAAAAGTTGACTGCAAACACTTGCAACTATTTTGTTCAGGTTCGAATCAAAATCAAAGGATAAATCATTCTAAGTGTTGTATACCTTTTTACACACTGGTCTTGCATGCTATAAGAAGGCTGGTTACTTTGAAAATGTTGAAATGAATAGACAGTGATTTACTAATTTACTACCAATAAGTTGTAAAACTAACGATTTGACGTCTTTGCATGCAGCGTTTCACAAATTTCATTTGTGAAGATTTCAATGAACTATTTACACACTTAGCTAATTATCAATGGCTTTTTCAAAACTACATTCCACAATACGATATACATTATTTGTGGACGAGGTTTTATAAGTAATTGAGCCATTTATTTTGGGATTTAGTTTACCTGCTATTTCAGTTAGGCACATATATCTCCATGAAAAGACACGAATAGTCACGAATACAAAACAATTTGTGTTCACAATCAACGTAATATGTTGAATGTGATCCGATTTGTGATCAATACCCATCTGTTCATGCGTTAGCGAAGTATTGGCTGCAATCTATCCGTAGTTCACAATTACCATTAATCTTAGATCGCCTGTGTTATTCATTTACAAACATTATGCTAGAATAATATACTTGGCTCTAAACGTCTTGGATTCGAAGCCTGGAAAAGAGGCGAAGTTTACCATGCAAAAGTCGTGTGTGAGTGTTTGCAGGACTACCCCTTACAAAAACAACTACAACAATGTTTGTTTGTATGTAGGTATGTAGGTAGGTAGGTTTGCGTGTGTTATGAGAGCGTGCGTGCATATATGTATGTATGTATGTATGTATGTATGCGGAATGTGATCCGATTTGTGATCAATACCCATCTGTTCATGCGTTAGCGAAGTATTGGCTGCACTCTATCCGTAGTTCACAATTACCATTAATCTTAGATCGCCTGTGTTATTCATTTACAAACATTATGCTAGGATAATATACTTGACTGTAAACGTCTTGGATTCGAAGCCTGGAGACGAGGCGAAGTTCGCCATGCAAAAGTCGTGTGTGAATGTTTGCAGGACTACCCCTAACAAAAACAACAACAACAATGTTTGTATGTATGTAGGTAGGTATGTAGGTATGTAGGTAGGTAGGTTTGCGTGTGTTATGAGAGCGTGCGTGCATATATGTATGTATGTATGTATGTATGAATTCATGCATGCATGCATGCATTTATGTATGTATATGTGTATGTATGTATGTATGTATGTATGTATGTATGTGTGGATATGTATGTATGCATGTACATATGCATGTATGCATGTATGTATGTATGTATGTATGTATGTGTATATGTATGTATGTATGTATGTATGTATGCATGCATGCATGCATGTATGTATGTATGTATGTATGTGTATATGTATGTGTATATGTATGTATGTATGTATGTATGTATGCATGCATGCATGCATGTATGTATGTATGTATGTATATATGTATGTATGTATCTATGGTCTTAGTAACTGTTGCATTCCAGTCGTTCCCGCTATAATTGCAGTTGTTAAATTCCCATGTATCCCCACATCAAATTTACATGCGTTACCAAAATAGCCCTATTGTGGAGTTTCCCGTTTGTCCCCACACCAGATCATCTGTGTTACCTTCAATAGATACTTACGTCGTTTCAAATATTAATTGATATACCATAAACCCCATCCTTAAGTACTTTGGTACGCTTACCAACTCAACGATATTTGATCCATTTAACAAATATTCTGTTAAAATATGCAAACTTTGATTTCATTTATTCACATAATAGCAGCAACCAGGTCTCAGAGCTTTCAAGGTTCTTTAGGAATTTCAAATATCAACCATAGATCCAGTCATAAATCCGAGTTTTCGATCGTATATGTTTGCTTTTCTAACCAGGAAGAAATGTAATAATTTGAACACGATCATATAATATTTTCATATCTTTGGAATATGCAGTTAATTATAAATAAATATGTAGCGCCACGAATTTTCAGACACGTATTTTGTTAAATATAGGTATGTAATTATTCCGAATTTTTATATCGGTTCGGTACCAAACTTGAAGTAGTGCTTTTTAAAACATTACCCATTTATTGTTATATAAAAATCCTGTACCAGTCTTAAATAGCTCAAAATTATATCGACAAGCAACTTACTTACGCGCCTACCTTCGATTGATCAAGCGAGAGAAAGAGAGAGAGAGAGAGAGAGAGAGAGAGAGAGAGAGAGAGAGAGAGATTTTAACCACACGTGCTAGAGTTTCAACGGAATTTACCAGTTTTATTATTTTGGTCGTACAATAAACAGTTCACGATAGTTTTTAAAGAAGTAAAAAGCAACAGTCTGCTTTAATTTGGTCGGCTTCAAAAACAGGTACAAATGAAACTAATATATTGGTCCTTTTTGAGAGACACCATTTATATCGTTTGCTGGCCTAGAAAAGAAATAAACTAATATGATAATATTTTAAAATATTGCACACCAAACGAGGAACTAATCTTATTCTAAATGTTCTTCAAGTTCGAATTATAAAAATATCAATAACAACAGTCAATTTCGCGCTCTATGCAAACATTGTTTCTGCAATTACTGAATTGTTTTTGAAAAATAAGTTTGAGGTTAGATCGTTCCGGTAAACAAAACTGTCTCATGACATGTAGACAATATTTTATTATTGCAATAATTTTGTTTACTAAAAGCTTTATCAAGAACGTAAATAATTTGTCTCTTTTTGCTTAATTCTCGAGTTGGCAAAATCATATTAAACTTAGGAATATAAAATAAAACCGTAGCAAGTCATATTTTGTGCAGAATTACATTGTCCTCCTCCGCCTTCTGACTAGTAGGAGTAGTAGTGGTGGTGGTAGTAGTAAAAGTAATAGTTATAGTTGTATCAGTTCTTGTAGAACTATTACTTGTAATAGTTTTAGCAGCGCTATAAGAGGATTTGCAGTACTAATAGTCATGAAGTAGAAGAAGATCACGACGATGACAAAGAAGACGAAGAAGTAATAGTAGTAATGGCTGCCACAGAAACAGTAGTAAAAGGCTACTTACCACGTCATCCGTTAGAACAGACCCCGTAAAACAGAAATAATAATAACCAAGAATATTACAGCTGAAAGAAAGAAAAGAAAAAGTATTACAAAGGGTAAATATGTGCTCTTAGTAATTTGCTAGATATGAATGTGACAGAGATAATTATTCATGGTTAATGTTCTACCTATGTCTTCTTGAAACTCTGATCTAAATCTAAATCCAATATATATATATATATATATATATATATATA
>JAECUM010054441.1:0-14162 GCA_016617855.1 Megalonaias nervosa
GAACATGAAATGTTCTTGAAATTGTTTTGTGGCCGTTCATGAACTACAGTTCTTGAACAGTTCATTAATAACTTAAAGAACAAACGATGTACAGTTCAAGAACAATAATACATCATAAGAGTTCAAGAAATGTTCATTTGTTCTCTCTAGGGAATAAAGTGCAAACATCTAATCAAATCTTGATAAATGATTTAAACATGAGACAAGTGAAAAGGTAGGTAGGACAAGTGAATTTTCTGAAATAACTTGTCCTGGACAATTGGATGAAAAAAAAATTGCTCAGTCCTGAATATACAGTATATTGGAAAACGAATACATGAAACCATTGTTTTTGTATTTCTCTATGATTAATTACAATATTCATCCCACACCCCTCCTTCAGCTATGTCACTAAAATGTCTGCAAGATCGAGAGAATGATGTATTTTTTTTAAAGGGGGGGGGAATAAACCAACATTAAATGTAAATGTTCAACCTTTAAAATGATGCAATCTCAGGTCTAGTGCTTCATATAGAAAACACACACACACACACACACACACAGAGCAAGGCTCAAGGTTAGGGGGTTCTCCACACATATTCAAGACATGTTCATTTTTAAAAAAAAACCTTCTATTTCTGTTTCCTTCTTATTTTTTTTCTTTTCAAATTATCAATGGGACATGCTTTTCTACAGACTTCTGGGCAAACAAACATGTGGTAATTCCTATCAGTTGCATCCATGTTCAGCTGATTCTGTGGGCGATCACAAGCTATTATCCCTCCAAGTTTCAACTAGGTTGTGGGAAACAAATAAATCTAACTCCTCTATTTAGATGATATGGATGTCATCTTTGAGAATTACAAAGCCCCCTTTGACACCTTTTCACAATTAGAGTGATCATTAGCATCTTTTACTATAGTTGAGTCTGGGTCTGCATTAAATATACATTCCAAGTTCGAGTTCCCTTTGTTGGCTTCACCTGTGCTCTAACTTTTGTATATTCAATGCCTGTTATTAACATTTATGTCGTTTTCATTGTAAGTTCATTTTCCAAAATATGAAAAAAGGTTTTAGTGACTCATTTTTATGAGTCAAAGCACTTTTCCGCACTCTTTAAAAAGTGCCTACTGATAATGTAGTGCTCTAGTCTGATCACTGAAGTAGCAGTTATTATTATCATTATTATTGTCACATATTAATGATTGGACAGCACTATCCAACTCAAACTCAGAAAAAGCCTTGATCACTTTCATGATTTATATATGCGTCAATACCAACTGAAACACGATTTAAACTACAAGGGGCATCTTTTATGTGCCAAACAATCGCAGGTGCTTACATGTAAATACACATTCAATAGAACATCAGTTTCCTTGAAGTCATCACATCAGAGAAGGATTAGCTGTTAATTAGTCAAATTGGTTTCATGCCCGTTTACCTAAGTCTAATCATTAGCTATTCTGCAGATCGGCCATGGCCAACAAAAAATATAAAAGGGGAGTATTACGGTGGAAACTGAGGCACATCGTGGGGATGCATTACACTGAGAAAAGGTGCGTCCTCGGAGAATTTCATGTGTATTTGATGTGGAAGCTCGCATCCCTGAAAGCCTTCAGTGTGTTCCCTGGACAGGCACATAATTCTAAGAACTGTTCAGTGGCTTACAAGGGGACCCCGAGTGGCCAAGTAGTCTAAAGCGCTCTACGTTACGGATCACTGACATCTCACCTCTGCGTGGGTTCGAGTCTCGGATCCGGCCAATGTGGGTATGTGAGAAAGCTTGCCAGTAACTTCTCGTGAGTCGGTGGTTCTTTCCGGGGTTTTACACATTTCTTCCTCCACCATTAATACTGGCTGCCATGTATAGCGTATCTTGTGCTGAAAATTGGTGTTAAACCCTAAAATAATAACAACAACAACAGTGGCTTACAAACTTGAAAAGATGTATTTTAAACAATAAAATGTTACTCATGATCATCAGACTGAGGTTCTATCTACGAACATGTTTTTCAAAGACAAACTGGTCTAATGTAGTTTACAGGCATTTTAATCCACAGGTGCTCGATGCGAGCACCTGTGGATTATATACATACGATGGGCCAGTGTTTCGCGATGATTTTGCCTACTTTGGGGTTGTCTGGATGGTTGGTCAGGATAAATGGTATCCTATCAGCCTTTTCCTTCTTTCCATCTTTTAGCAGGTCATCGCGACTATCTAAACATTTAATCTACCAAGGCTACGACAGAGACCTGATTGCGGAGGCAACCCAAAGGGCTAAACAAACAAACCGCAATGACCTACTAAAATATGGAAAAAGGAAAAGGCTGATAAGATACCATTTATCCTGACCTACCATCCAGACAACCCCAAAGTAGGTAAAATCATCGCGAAACACTGGCCCATCGTGGAATCGTCGGACGCACTAAACCTAATCCTTCCGAACAAACCTGTAGTAGCCTGCCGGAGACCAAAAAATCTCAAAGACATCCTAGTCAGGGCGAAGCTAACGCCAATCATTAGTCAAGACCACCCTAGTCAATCTGGCCCCTGTGGCGATAAAAGATGCAAAACCTGTCAAACATATGATAGAGACCAGGACATTTTCTAGCACAGTGACTAGGGAAAAAACTAAACATACATGGTCCAAACAAAACGTGAAAAACAGAGAATGTAATTTATCTCATCGCATGTAAGATCTGTAGCCTTCAGTATGTCGGAGAAACTCAAAAGCTACACTAAAGGATCAACCTTCATAGATCTGATTGGATGAGAAAGAAGTTGTACAGAAGCATAGTCGCAGAACACTTCTCCTCCTTTCAGTGATATAATACTTATTGCAATTGCTAACAACCCCAACTGGAGTTCTGAAACCAGGAAAGAAAAGGAATCTTACTGGATACGCTGCCTTAGAACATTGAAACCAAGCGGCTTAAACCAAGAAGACTAGAAAAAGACAGCCATGCACAAGTGGAATTATCTTTTGCAGCCGACACATTTTTTAATTTTTTTTCTTCTAAATTTGCTTAGTAGCCTTCAATTACTACTATAACAACGAAATATCCGGGATATAATTTGCGCGTACATAAATGTACACAAAGTAACAGATATCGATATGGCTCATCGGTTTCTAGCTTAATACAAATATTTTCCAGTATCCGCAACAAGTTGATATAGGCTGGTTGAGACATAATACATTTAAAGGTTTCATTCCTGTAGAAACAGCCATGTAAAGATATGCAAACACAACGGTTCTTTTTGTTTTATTTATTTGTTTTGTCAATGTTTTGTATATGCCTTTGGAAAAGACTCATTAAGAGTCGAAAGCGCTGAGGCTGGTTAGATACTAGTTTTGCACTGTTCGTTGTCAGTTTATTGCACACACACACACACACACACACACACACACACACATACATATATATATATATATATATATATATATATATATATATATATATATATATATACAAACAGTTAGAGAGGGAACGCGAGATGGACGGAGAGATTCTTACTTAACTTTGAAAATTAGCAAGTTATGTATATCAGAAGAACAGTTCCACTAACAAACTTGGTTGCAAAACATAGATTACTAGATAGGAAGATAATACAGAAGGCATATAATAAGAAGTAAATACAGGCTTTCTGGAAACTGTGCCACATAGAGGGCAGCTGATTCCATTAAATCGTCTTTATCCACCACAAATATATGGTTTAAAAACCATTAATTTTTTCACAATTACATTGGTCTCATTTAAATCTTTCTGATGTGTTTACCAAGCATGACCTCTTTATATATATATCTTGTCATGTGACCAGCAAAATCAACGAAATGAAAATTATGCGTTACAAAGTAAAGCTGTATATTTGCATGTTGCAGATTTTAATGTAGCTATCATATATTCTCAGCATGCGAGATTTACATCGTCCATTGCATCGCGGTGAATTTCAACATTTGTCCAGACTCTATCATAATCATACGCTGCAGATTCTCACTGACTACCTCACATTAAAAGTTATGGTCGTAAAACAGGTGTTGCGTGCTAAATTAATTTCATCAATTTCTTTTTGTGTGGGAAAGACCTTTTTCGCTTGAACGTTCCTTTGCAAGCTTGGTTTCCTGACGCCACAGCTGTTTCTTCAAAAACAACACAAGTTGCCGAACAAGCCCCATGTAGGTTTCGTTACATTGTAAAACGCGACGGAGCAACTTAGACGTTACTGTTATGTTGCAGCAAGGACAATACGTACTTTTATCTTAAATCGCTCGATGGTACATCAAGATTGATCCGATAACAGCTTTCTTCGCCTGCATATACGATCATGATCTGCGGTGATATTTGCAAGTTTCCGCGGCTACCTGTATAGAAATTTTGTGAGATTTCAGCTCCACTGATGAAAATGGACGTGATCACTGTGGCATTACAAGGGCGTAAAGGGCAGATACACACAGCAAGGAATCTTAGCAGCATCGAAAACAACAATAAGTGCCATTCCCAACACATTGAAAAAGTATATGATGCTTATGCTGGGCCAGCTGTAGTTTATTTACTCACTGAAAGTTTTCACTTCCATCTTGTACAAACTCTTCAAGAGTCATAGATTTTGATCGCTTTATAGTCACTTGTCGATACGGCACTGTGGTAAATGACACATTTCTCGCGCTTGAAACTCTAACGTAGCTCATAACAAAGGAATATACCCGTACAAGTACTTGAGCGACTGGAAAAAATATTTCTGAAACTCACCTGCCAACGACCGAAGCCATCTATTCATCACTGTCACGCTAAGGCATTTCTGCCAAAGTCTATGTGCACGCGAATAATGTTTGGTCCCAGTTTGGGTGTCGAACTCGATGATATTTATGAAGTTTTCATCGATTCAGCCAATAGCTCGTACATGCTCGACATTGCGCATTTTGTCTCTTCGGGTGGGATAGCATGGGATGCAGTTGTGTCTGCGGTTGGGGTTGAGGTTGCATGTGTCACGGATCCATTGGTTACTACAATTTCACCAACGCGCGTGAATACCTCCTGACATTTACTGTTTACCAGTCGCAACAGGTCGTGCAGAAATTCAAAGACGAATGACTGGGAAACCCATTCGTGGACGGCGCCTTAAATGTACAAGATCGTGGTCGGATTGCAGATCAGTCTCACCGGCAAAATAATAAAAAGCCAAAAGAGATCCCCGGTTTGTGGTCACGAAATATCTCAAGCGCTTACGTGGAATGTATTCAACATCGACGTGAATTCACACATACCGCAAATCTTATTCGGTGGCAGAAACATAACATGGATATTTACCGTTGGACCAAAGCGATTTTGTCTCCACTTAACACCAGGCAGTGTATTTCCTTGATGCAGTCACCACTGATGAGTAGGTGAAATACGCGGTCGAGTGCTGAGGATGTTCGCCATTCTCTATTAGCGGGAACAAATTTGTAATTGTTTACAAAAACTCTAATTGGTGGTTTTACCACTCGTGGACTCTCAGGTAGTTCATTCGATGGCACTAGATGGTAAATCTTTGGCTGATCAGGAATAACAGTCTAGTTTGTAATGGTGAATGGATTAACAGATCATACTGGGTCAGTAGCACCACGACGTTGACTTTGCACATTTTCAGGGACATATAGGTACCGAACCAGGTTATTTTCGACCAACTTCAACGTGGATTGTTGTGAAACCAGTCTTCTTCAGGATCGTGTCAGTGGGTCTCTCACCAGGCAGGCGTTGGTTTTCATTTTAAACACGGCTATAACCGATTAGGTTGCATCGCCCACTCTCGAGATAGCTCTGCAGTCCGAATCAACAATTCTTGCGCGTAGTGTATGGCTGATTTTCTCCATAATGGCCTGGTCGCGACATCTAAGAAGGTTAGTGCGTATTTGCATGTACGCGCACGACGGCGTCACGTTCACATATCTGATCATGTTGGAAAGCAATACAACGGCCTGGTCAACATAGTTGGGCAGAGCTTCTTGTGAGTGGCAATGACATAAAGGATTGACACTCGCACGAAGGATGATTGTGGCTCTCAAAACTATGGCTTGGTTGGGTGATGGACAAAAAAGCAGTGCAAAAGGGGCTGCTGGTTCTGACGACAGTACTTGGCTGCAGACCTTTATATTGACGCGCAGCGACTAAAGAAATTAAAAATGTCTTTGATTGCACGAGTGGACATGGAGCGGACGAGAATTACTTTGCATCTGGTCTCACCATTGCTCGCTACACAAGAACACTTTTCGTGCGTCCATTGACAAGTTCTGATTTACTCGCTGTGCCAAAATGAGTCCAGAATTTCCCATGTGTCTTCATGCGTAATGAACTTGCGTCAATGATCCCCCACACGCAGTAAACCTTCCTTAATAACCGGATTGGTCACCTGGACCTGGAACTCATTGGGTCATATTTGCGATAAAGCCTCGTATTTTTGTAATTTGACCAGTGTTTTGACTTGACACTGAAAAACAAAGTTTATGGAAGCGGAGCTGTTGCAATTAACGCTACCGTTACAAACTCATAGAGATTGCCCGATAATATGGGCATCTCACTTTTGAAGCACCGCGAGCACTGTCGAAAAGGAAAGCTTCCTTATGGACACTGCAGCCGCTTGTCGATTTTGCTCTTTACAGTATACGAAATGTCTCTTGACATTTTCGGACGAGCGAGCACGGCGAACCGACGAAGCCTTTCCGTCGTGAATCTGACCAGGTTTGCTACTGAAACGAATTTGATCCAGTTAATTAACCTCGTTTTTGTTGGCTTTGACACCGATTAGGTTGTGATTTTTTGAAGATGGAACTAAAAACACCAAGCGTCAAGCGCCGCATGAAACCTGGTCAAAATCAACGAAAACGATTAAATGAGAGACTCTGGTGACTTGGTTATATTCATCAAAAACTATGTCGACGATGCCGATGCTGCAACCAAACTGTATGCCACCGAGATGCAGTCAGCGCTACCCTCACCAATACGTTTAGTAAATTCGTAGGGATTATTCGGATGAATGTTAAACAACGGACGAGAAGAAAAACTGCCAAAATTGCAAATGTCCGACTTCACATTAGTGTCGGTAAAGTCTTTGATAATTTCATGTCATAAGTTAAGCAAGTCTAGATTATACTTGTTCATCTTAACATGGGTTAGAGACTGTTGAGATATAAGAAACAAATGGTGGTAAATAGTCGCTATAGACCAACTTTCCAGTAGCGCATACTACCTTGTTCACTTTCTCATGTGATTCAGTTTGAAGGAAAAGAAAAATCTGTCTTACGTGTTCCTTGGTTATTTTTCACATTTGTATTTAAGATTTAACAATACAGATAAGTAACGAACCCCAAGCAGTCACACAAGGACAATCCTGAAGAAGTTTGTGGGGATATGGTGCTGGATCAGTTGGAAATGAATGAAAACATCTGCGACATTGTTGTTCTCTGGTCGAAGAATATTTGTTCGGAGTGGGGTTAACAGACCTTCGCATACAAATAAATATAATTTCATCGAGGATCAAATACAAATCAATAGTTCAGATCACTCTGATGTACCAATAACAACTCGAGAATATCCTGGAATTATCTCATTAGCATGCGAAGACACCCCGTCGCTGATAACGTTGTAGAGCGTGAAAAATATACAGACACTGATTTTATAACGATGAAGTGGCAATCATCGAGTAATTCATCCCGATAAAATTTCACGTCAATTATATAGAAGAAACAACATTACAAATAAAAACCTAGACTGATATTAACCATGGATGTACTTGTCCGTGTAACCATTCCTGGATGAAAAGGATAACGTTGGCACTAACAAACACTGACGTGATCAGTGCAGTCCTTGGTAAACCTTAAAGTGTCTAAACAATCCTTGGAGACATACTATTTCTACATAGAGATATTTCTATGAATGCATATTATTTACACAAGTTGAGAAAACCAAATAAGTTGTAGCGCATGTGTGTTGCACCCAGTCGCAATGTGTCTACCTTTCAAGCAATTATACTTTGCGCTGACTTTATTGCTAGAAGAACTATGATGGACTCTCAAAATGTGCGACGCGAAAAAATAACGGAAGCAGAACAGCAGCTGCGAGATTAAAAACCGTTTAATTCGATAAAATATAAACGCTTGTGTTATTGTTGAAGCTATTTGTGTCCTCACCGCGACATCCGTTGGCCTTGGTGTTGCTGAAATTGCGACTATGGCAATAATTATAGGTACATCGATCGATCAGTTATCAGGCAGTATCGATAGCAACCAATGTGACCCGTGAAGCTGGAAAATTAATTTCTTTACGGTTGCACAAATAAGACGCGTCTATTCTGAAATTCTCTCGGCAGCGCAAAGTTGTCTCAGCACTAATAATAAATTCTACTCGGTAGCTATGGAAGATTAAATGATCATCAAGACCATGTTCGAGACCATGTTTGCAGAAACGGAAAAGTTCCGACGACACCTTGCTCATATCATTGACCAGGGCGATAACGGGGGAACCGAAGGAGGCAATTGAGGTACAAGCAGTAAATATGGAGCAAACTGTTGAAACCAGCAAGGACGATCGCAGATGATCGCGACGACCTATAATCGTTTAAACATTCGGATGGGAAGCAGAGCTTCCCACACAGGCGTCCATTAGATTGGGGGACTATCTCGCAAGAGCCACCCATGGGGTCTTCCAGTTGAGAGCCTTGATGTAAGGCACACTTTTGGACACGTCTTTGTCGCCCACGAGAGATTTATTGCCGACATATGTGCTATTGTAGAGGGGAAATCGTCAGGAGGTATAAAAGGAGTTACCCTGACCTGTAACAGGAATCTCAAGTTTCCATTCTCATACTACTATAACACATCTGTTTTTTTTACAAACATCCATGCATGCATCACTAATTTTCAGAATGTTCTTTTTAGAAGGACTTGATTCATATATTTGTGCGAAACTACTGTATGACATTGATTTGACAATATTTGGAATAAAAGAGATATTATCCGCTCAGTTTGGTATAGCAAAGGCATATTTAGGGCTAATTTGCAGTTTGTTTTGACAAGCGCATCTCCATTTGACTAACCTCTATATGCGACTAAGGTGTATCTTTTAAGAATGTTGTACAAATGCGAAGGAGGATATATACAAGGCTACCGTGTCATACTTTTGTTCATCTTTAAATTAGGATGCACCCTTTCATGTATATGTTGCTCAGCAAACAAAACAACCGAGATAATTGAGAGCTGTTATTTCCTATTAGACGACGTCATATATCTAATGTATTAACCGTTAAAAATTTTTTGTGAGAGAAAAAGGCATCTAAATTTATCAGTCTATTCTCAGTATTTAAGATATTAGTGTTTTATCTAAATTTTCTTTGTAAAACGCAAATTTTGGAATTTTAAACATTTATATTATACTCAAAAGCACTAGTGCTAACCAAAAATTTCAATTCTCTCTGTATATTCTCCTGAGCGAAATATTAATGCATATTTACTTTATCCACGGAAGTGCTTGAAACCAAAACAAATTCTAGCAATGTAAAAGACATTAGTCAAAGAGGTTTATCAAAAATAGTTATATATATAAATGTGAACATCTGATCATCAAACTATCAGAAATTATTTGCTCATTAAATAAAAACGGGAAAAACACTTGGAAAATTGCAATAGAGAAAGAGTGGTCTGCATTTAGCTTTCGTCAAGACAGTGATTGAAAATTCTTAAATAAACCATTTTCTCCTCTTCCATGAAATATCTTAATCTTTAATCTTCTGTTAATAATCTTAGTCTAATTACTCAGTTTACACCACATTATCATAATGAATAATAACTCTATTTTGATATTGAAGACACATTTCCTTTTCTGTTATAAATATCCTTTCTGTCCACAACAATATCAACATTACGAAGAAAATATTCCTAGGGACATCCGAATAAGATGAAAGGTATCTCTTTGTTTCAATGTTTAATATAAAATTTTTATTCAGTTTGGATATATATATATATATATATATATATATATATATATATATATATATATCTGATACCTGGAAGACATTATAAAGTGTTCAATCCATCCTTTAAATGTATCTTATGCAGCATATCACAATAGGTTTAATTGAATTTTCCTATGTTTATACATATGCAGACATGTGAATGAAAACTTTACATCAAACACAAAAGAATGGCTGTATATCAATATAACCATGCTTATAGTTATTTGGTTACAGATTTAAGTTTTGCATATAATCTGAACAATTATTCTGGTGGACATAAGGTAATGTCATTAAGCACAACAAACTTGTATTCGTTTATATAAATGTGACAGTACATCATTACATAATGGAAAATAGCTTCCTTCCAACATCATTATTACCTAATTCTACAATTTGATGGATGGAAGAAATTACTTTCTAACTGATGTACATAACTGTTTTTAACACTGAGAAAAACATTCAATGGTTGCATATGTCTCTACATTTTTGCGTACGACACGCATGAATTTATGTTTTAAATGCTTGCAAACTTTAATGCAGTTTTAGGTCAATCTAAATATAGGACTTATAGGCAAAAATAAAAAACTATTTTTCGCCAGGAAGCTTCACCTAACATCTTCTATATATATATATATATATATATATATATATATATATATATATATATATATATATATATAAAAGCTAATTTTGTAGATCTAAAGAAGACACTTTTCTTACAAAGGATCATGCATATGGAATGAACTGATAATTGATTGAAAGACAATAGGATTTTTATTTATGCTAAAAAGGAAACCTAAAGAATGCCTTCGTATGGAGACATGAAGCTTTTATGTTAACTTTTATCTTCCTGCCAACTGAATAATTTAAAAAGCAACAAAAGTTATGACAGTGATAATTTGAATACTATGTCTTGTAAAATCTTTAACATCATGCCTAGTTTCTCTCTCTCACATTAATAGTCAATATTTATCTTGCAATTATTTTGAATATATAAATATAAAAAATGGAACGTATACATTTTATTCTGCAATTGTGTTGATTAAGTTTCCTTTAGTTCCCTTCCTAAGTCTTTTAGCGACTGTATATATATATATATATATATATATATATATATATATATATATATATATATATATATATATATATCGAAATTATATCATGTATTTTATTTTTGTTTCAATAAATTATTATTATTATTATTATTATTATTATTATTATTATTGCCTTTTGTAATATCTTCATCGGGTGAATCGAAAGTCATGTAAGTATTGGTATTATGTAAATAATATGCAACCTAAGAATAGCAAATTGGTTTTATGCTGTCCAAATTTAGCAATTTATGACATTTCGAAGATAAATTTGGAAGGCAGAGTTATAGAAACATACTGAAAGTTTATGTGTCCAAGTGATTGATTAGACGTTGCTTCAAATGGGTACAGCAGAGACTTTGACAGACAGGACTACAACGATTACAATATTATCATTACAAAATGTGTACATATTAATACACTGTCAGTTGAACAAGATTTTTGTATTCAGTTTATAAAACGTTCCAAGAAAAAAAACCTGAACATTTTAAATGGATTTTGAAATAACCCATAAAATGTTATAGAAGAACACGTTCACAAATGACTTACGACATAGTGGTCATGTAGTTAAACAATAGTAGCCACTGATGCTAGAGGTGGGTAGGAGCAGCATTACAACTATATGTATTTTTGGGTGAATTCAAAATGAGTGCTTTGTCCTATAACAATGCTTGGATTCTCACTATCAAGTGACTTTCCCGGTTTACAATTAAACGCTGTTTATGAGAATGAGAGTCTCGGTTTTGAAAAGCAGAAAATTGCATATAATAGCGAAATGGTATATGGACGTTCTAATATACTAAGACGCATATGATTTATATAATTTGGCAGTTAGTGTCACAGGGGACAGGGGCCCATGTTCTTTCATACATTTTTGTTTCCTTTCACCGCCTTAGTGTTAAGTATAGGTAATAGCTTTGCAAGAGTGAGTAACAAGCATAGATAGTAGGAAAAGCACGTGCACCACTTAAAATCTCATGAGTTCTTTAAAAGAACGTATTTATAATTTTTTTCAGGTATGACTTTTATTTTGTTGTGAACAAATTCGAGCCACATATTAGTTTCATTTTCATTAAGTTTGTCATAAACATATTTTTTTTATTTTCATTAAGAATATCGTAGACACGTATTTGTTCATTTTCATTAAGTTAGTCATAATTTGTTTTTCATACATTGTCCTTGGACTCGTTTGTTGAGTGCAATTTGTGAGTAAATATTCATGTGAATCATCTCATTCATCTTTGCGTTTTCCATCAGAATTATTTGTTCCCATTGGCGGTGAATAGTCCCAAACAGAAATAGTTCGATCCTTACTTAGGGATAGCTGTCCAGAGTTGTATACCCTAGGTTTAGGTGGCAATTTCGAGTCCGGCAGTACATATATTCTCTAGAAACATTCAATAATTTAACTCTTCAGCAAGTAGGTGAAGTAGATGCGAGAAACAAAACTATTTATTAAATAACAAATATGTTTTTTTTTTTTCCTCTGGAAAACGCAATCACTCTTTAACTGAGCGCTGTTTTATTTTCCCATCAGGCCGAGTGTTGAAGAGCACAGAATCCATTCACGGGGACGCAGACTTATAGAAGAAATTTATTCACAGTATGAGATGTCTTCCTTGATGCTGATATTGGTAATTTTTACGAATTTTTCCTATACAGTTATTGTCTCCATCAATTAACACTGCAAACTCAGACTGTGTTTTTCGTTCATTGTCTATAATGTAGTTAATGATGGTAAACGTCGCTCTTACCTTGAGCTCATTTTAACTTTGTGTGCCGTTTCCTTTAAAATTGCTCCGTAACTGCTCACTTTCCGGATGTTTGACATCGTATATTTCTGAATATGATAAAAACGTTGTGAATGATTGTCGTTTCTTTTCTCAATAAGCGTTTAACTTTAAATGTTTTCATCAGCCTACGAGAGGTGTAATATCATTCATGGCTAAAACAGACTAGAGTGTGAAGGTTATGATTAGTCTAATTTTATCCATTAACTAGTTGAGCTTTACAAGCAAAGTGTTGACCAAAGACATTTACACATCTTTGACATAATTAACGAGAGCAAATTTATGCTTGTATCGTATTAGGGCGTGTAACATAATGCCATAATTTTGATTTTCAATTTGAAGCGCAGCTCTAGGCATTACTAGTTTTAATGGAAACCTACAATATTATCATTATAGGTAGCTAAGTAAGATCTTTTATTTTTGCAAACGATTCTCTATGAAAAGTATGTCAAAATATTTTGTAAACCGACCTCTTCTCAGCATTAGTGTTTCACTCTTTCTGTTTAATTCATATGGTTTCTTGAATATCCTATCTGCAGCGCCTGAATCCATTGAACGTAGAAATCATTCTATTATTTTGTACACTCAGTTACGTTACCCAAGAAAGAATTGATGAGAGCATTGATGACTATGATGTCTACCTTTGCACCCAGTTAATACTTTCCCCTCAATTGTATATCTTTCAAATGATCTATAGACACGGGTGCATCAGCATGTTTACTTTAAACACCGGACAACTTAAGAATAAGGAGGCAACATGCATAACTTTTACGTCGAATTAGAAAAGACTGGATTTAATTTAGGATAATTTTTATAATGTCTAAGCACCCCACAACGAGATATGGGTAAGAAAGGACACGATAGACAGACGAGTTGTACGTCAAACTTGCCTCAACTGTTTTATCATTTACGGGTCATGTAGGTCTAACTTATAGATCCTTGTAGAGCTCTACGAAGCCTCGCATTGTAAACTCACCCTATGGTATTTACACTTGCACCTGCATTGCGTCATATGCTTCGGTTTATTAGCTCATGAAATTTGATCTGTCTCAGAGTAAACGTTTCCGAGACGAAACATTTCAGCCAGTTAAATGCCTCTTGACCCAGTTTCCGTTCTGTTGACTAGGGTTCTTCGAAGGTTTTTGTCAGTACTCGCTTCCACAATATGTTGCTTTTGAATAGTTGCCTGTATGAGTTGATTATACTGAAAGACTCTCCAGATTACTTTTGTTCTCCGAATATTACATGATACGCGCATCATCTTACCTACGAGTACATGACTCTAGTGTACAGGTGTCGCTAACAGTGGATCAAGTC
>JAECUM010054442.1:0-23897 GCA_016617855.1 Megalonaias nervosa
GTTTTGGCATTGTCTGCTGTGGCTGTGCAGGCTGATGCATGAATGACAGTCCCCACTGCAGTTGGTGCAGACATACTGGGAAGTCTGAGCTGCTTGGGTTGCTGCTGCACTCTTCTTCCTCTCACGTTTCTCTGTGGCAAGCTGGCTTCTCCTTACATCAGCGACTGCTATGCCCTTGCTGACTGTCAGTCTCCAGGTGCCTCAGTCCTCGGCCTGCACTTCCCAGCTGTCGGGTGAAATGTCGCATGCCTTCATGTCCCTCTTGCACACATCCTTGAAGTGGAGTGAGGGGCAACCGACTCCTTCTGGTGCCAGTGGCCAGCTGTCATATAGGATGTCCTTTGGCAGCCTCCCATCCTCCATACGTTGGACATGTCCCAGCCATCGAAGGCAGCATTTGCTCAGCAGGGAGCACATACTGAGGATACTTGCATGCTGAAAGATCTCGCTGTGTGGGACGTGGTCTTGCCAGCTGATTTTCAGGATGTGTTTTAGGCACCATATATGGAAGGAGTTGAGTCGACGCTCTTGCCTCATGTGGGTGCTCCAGGTCTCACTTCCATACAGGAGGGTGCTGAGAATGCAGGCCTGGTAGACTTGAATCTTGGTGTGCTCTGTCAGCATGCTGTTTTCCCACACCCTCTTCATTAGTTGGGCCATGATGGTATTTGCTTTTCCATGCCTTCTCTCCAGCTCCACTTCAAGCAAGAGAGTGTTGCTGATGCTTGACTCCAGGTAAGTAAAGTTGTTGACTACTTCCAGGGTGATATCATCGATTTTGATGGAGAGGGCAGTGGTGACATCTTGCGCGCTGATGTTTGTCTTTTTCAGGCTGATGGTGAGCCCAAACTGCTTGAAGGCATCAGCGAAATGGTCTCCCAGTCTCTGGAGGGCATCCTTGGTGTGGGTCACAAAGGACGCGTCGTCAGCAAAGAGCATCTCCCTGATGAGCACTGACCTCACTTTGGTTTTCGAGAGCAGTCGTGCCAGGTCGAACAGCCTCCGTCAGACCTGGTGTGCAGATATACGCCATCAGTGCATGAGTCGAAGGCGTAGGACAGAAGCATGGAGAAGATCCAGAAAAGGGTCAGCGCCAGAACGCAGCTCTGCTTCACGCCACTGTTGATGGGGAAGGAGTCTGAAGAGGATCCATCATACAGGACTGTTCCCTTTATATTGGCATGGAAGGAGATTATCACGCTGCGGAGTTTTGAGGGGCAGCCGATCTTCCCGAGAAGTTAAAATAGGCCCTTCCTGTTGACCAGGTCAAGGCCTTGGTGAGGTCGATAAACATCATGTAGAGTGGCTGACCTTGCTCTCTGCTCTTCTCTTGGAGTTGTCGGAGGGAGAAGATCATGTCTGTTGTCGACCTGCCTGCCCTGAAGCCACACTGGGTACACGCGGTCCACCAGCAGCTGCAGCCTGTTGAGGAGGATGCGGGCATACACTTTGCCAATGATGCTCAGGAGTGAGATTCCTCTATAACTGTTATAGTCACTGCGGTTGCCCTTGTTTTTGTAGAGGGTCACAATGGTGGCATCGCGCATGTCTTGGGGGACTGCTCCTCAGCAGAGGCAGAATAGCTTATGCAGCGGCTGGAGCAATGTTGGTTTCCCACGTTTAATGGCTTCAGGTGGGATGCTGTCACTACCTGGTGCTTTGTTGTTTTGGAGGGAGTCAATGGCTTTGCTGAGCTCCTCTAAGGTAGGCACTTTGTTGAGCTCCTCCATAGTGGGCAGTTCCTGTATGTTGCTAAGGGCTGCATCAGTGACTGACGTTTCTCAGGAGTACAGCTCTGGGTAGTGCTCCACCCATCTGGCCACCTGTTGTTCGCTGAGTGTAATTTTCTCTCCCATCAGAGATTTCAGGGGGCAACCCCTTTCACTGTAGGGCCTAGTGCCTTCTTGATGCCACTGTACATGCCTTGGATGTTTCCCAACTCAGCACTGTGCTGGATCCCTTCACACAGTTGCTGCCAGTACTCGTTTGCGCACTGTCTAGCGATGTGTTGGGTGGTGCTTAATAATAATAACAATGATATTCAGTACATGGTATTTGTTCAAAAATCAATTTTAAAAGGTGAACCTGTGTACAGCAGTCACCTGTGTGCAATGCCCAGTTTTGCCTTATCCCAAGAGTGACTGTTATTGACAGGTTTGAATGTACCTTTTAAAAACAGTTAAAGGTTGTTACAACCCTTTCTATCTTCTTTTCATTCTCACAGAACTTGTTGGGCAAAAGAATCTATCTTGATCATCCCCTGTACAAATTTCAGGTATATAAGCTACCAATGTTAGCTAATTCTTGGCCACAATCCTCAGTCTGGCAAAAAAAGAGACATCGTGATTATAAATGTAATATGAACAACCCCATTTTTACTTAAAATAAGCATGAATTTCACTCATTCACCTTGCTGATGCTATGGTGAAGATGAAGACTCTTTCAAGAGTAAGGTTCTTGAAGGAAGATCCACGCAAAGGTTCATAAAGAGCTTCAGATAATGACCAAAGAACACAAGGTGGTTCCACCTAAGCATTAGTGAGCAAGAAACTGGTCTAAGAAGCTAAAGTTACCAGATGAGATTTTAAATAAAAGTATGAGTTTAAACCTACAGTGGAGTTCGCAAAGAATTTAACAGATAGCTGCCCTGCAATCTGTAACATTGGATACTAAACAATCTGCAACTGAGTTAAAGGTGGGCAGATATGATCAACAGATTTCCTATTGCAGCAATAACAAAGATTATTATATATGTTAATTTTTTTCTCCGGTAACTTTACATTGTCAGAATCGTGCAATATTTTGTGATACTGAACTCATGCGCTCAATTCATACTGCATTCACGCGAATAAAGGAACTACTTTCTATTGTAAACAAACAATTTGTTTCTGAATGAATTAAAGCAGATGTTTAGTGGACTGCCACATACAAGCTGCTTTGGCAGATTCCGCGCTAACTTTTTTGATACAATGTTTCAGATTTAGGCTAGCTATAGATGCCAGACAGGTCCTTACAAATAACATGCAAGTTTCAAGACATAAACTGTCTTCTTTAGCTGTTAATAAAAATAGAAAAATATACTCAGTTTTACATCCTGAATTTCTTCAAAATGTACTTTCTTAGTTCTGCAAATCCAAATTACCTGAGCCATGTCATGGGTTCTCAAACATGATCACACATTTAGAAATTGTACTGTAATTTCTACTATATTTCAAGTGAAATTACATCCTCCTTACTGCACTCAAAATGAAATAAACATTAAATTCCACAGCATCTTTTCGATAATTGCAATTGAAAGGCTTCATATTTTTCCCACATTATGATCTGAATCATTCAATGACAGAACAGAAACACACATGCCGATATCAACACACTTCTGCCTCGCTGCGTCAATACGATGTATTTCATGTAGAATTGGCACAGATGCTGAAATCGACGTACTTCATATAAATAAATCCAGTCCATAATCACGAAATTTCATTGAATGGACAAAAATACCAAAATCTATTCATTCCAGATCAAATGGAAAAGTTGTTGCAATTTGCATTCATTCACAATGACTTCAAATTTCAATTTTAAGTAGACCAAAACACCATTTTCTTTCGAAACTTATGTCTAGTACGTGATCAACTTCAAATTTATCTGTGCGGAGTTACGTGCGCATTAATAATGTTGTTGTGTAATGATGAACTTGCACTTGTGTATTTAGTTTGGAATATGGCATACACTCAGTTACTTTGCTTCTTGTAGTGTATTTTTGTTTATATATTTAAGCCTTGGGTAGAATAAGTAAATGAGCATATAATAAAAAGGTTACTGCATTTGTATGGGAAAATATGACCTAATTTTGTCGGATGGATATACTGCACTCCCAAGGTCGTGCAGTATACCCATCCGAAAAACTCGTTTTTATTTTCCCATACAAATGCATTAACCTATAAATCTCTATTTGACATTGTACACTTGAACATCAACTGCCTTCTAGCCTAAGTGATGCATTTGGCAACCTTGCTCCAAAATTGATTTGCAAAAAGGTCAATTAATATGAGTCAGGCATGAAGGTAAAGGGTTTGATGAGTGCTACCCAGTGGTGATTCCCTGGAATCATTGACCAAGAAATTGAAATCTCTGGGGCTACAGGGAACTATCAGGATGAGCAGTGACTTGGGAATCCTGACTTTGTCAAAAATATGAGGTATTATTATGAAAGGTGTAGAGTCAATCAGTCAAAGTGTCCACTGCCCTTCCCATCAGGTCTAGCATGTGATACACGTAATGAGGGAGCTTATTGTTCAGGTTTGTTATGAACAAATGTGTATCAAACTGTCATTAAAGTAAAGTATTACAGGACAGCAACCCCCAAGAACCTTAAATGAGCTGTTATTACAGCCACCAACCTAGCTTAGGCTCTGGGCGCTGAAACTAGGCCAAAATGATGATACTAAAATCAAAAGGATTTTTGTCCCAGACAAAAATGCAGAAATTTCCTGTGGGCTGGGAAGGTTTTTTTGTTTGTATTGTGGGTTTGATGCCATTTTTCAGCATATGATAAGCTATTCATAGTAGCCAGTATATACGGAGGAGGAAGAATATTGGAAAATAATGGGAAGACCCACTGACCCAAAGGAAGCTACTGGCAAGCTTTATAATATACCCACATTGGCCAAGCTTAAATGTGTAAAAGCAAGCACTTTAGACCATGGGGAATAGAAACAACCATCCTGGTGACCTATGCAGATTTCCCAGTCATTTGACTTGACGGCATTCCTAAATGAGGTGGTTGTTTCCATTTTCAACCACTCTTCCAAAAAGAATTTTGTTCAAATGGAATTGATCAATGATGAATTGAAACTTTTTCCCTTTCTTTTGAAATAAACAACCCTGGAATGAAATACCAAGCTATATTATGTTCTTCATTTTCTCTACTGCACCCTTTCTTAGAAGTGAATATATCTCTTCCCAGAGATACTAATTAGGCTTAGTGAAACAAAATGGGGTACTGGAAAGAGGTGGAGGAACCTGGAAGTCAGTAACTCTGCCTAAATGTGGAAAATAACTCAGGCATCATCCAAGATATCCCTTGTAGAAAGGCTTAATCTGGCACCTACTGGGATGCTGGGAAGAGGTGGAATTAGCAGGAGAGCTTTCAACTCCATACGGGTGATTCCATATATCCTTAGAGATAGGGCAGGCATTTGTAAACTTCCTCACCTGGCCCCCTTGGCCACCTCATTCTGAGAAAGATGGATAGAATAGATTTCACACTGGGATTGATTTCGATTCCTTGGTTACAAACTAAGGAGGGTTCCTTGTAGACTTTTCATGCAGATGTGTGTGCCAGTAGTGGGGGTATTACCATGTTTGCTGAGCCCTGTACTGTGGCCAGTAACTACTGTTGATGATTACTGAAATTCTGAAAGGCCACTGTGTGGATTAACCTTACAAATAGCATCTCTGCATCAAGCGGGATGACCTAATATAAGCTTTGCTGTGATCCAGCAAATTCCTTAGAGGACTCCAAGGCAAAGGTGGATCTCTACAGAAAAACACCATAGACTTAGAAAGAATTTGCCTCATTGTCTTAACCATGGACTTTAACAATTACTGCAATGAAGCTGGATACAAAGATTCCTCCTTCAACAGACGGAAGAAGGCAGTAAAACAAAAGATGATATGTGAGGCTATGGTAACTCGAGTCCACACCTTTGGTTCCAAAGCTATGAGAGCCTTGACAAAGAAGCAGACTCAGGTTCCTGCCAAATTACACATTTGGCAGGCACCCAAGTGCAATGTGGGTGGTATAAGGCACCAATCAGGTGAATGGGCCCTTTAACAATTGACTGAAATCAGGATCCGAAGAGTAGAAAAAGAGACAGACCACTCCTTTAAATCTCTGACACCCTCTCTTGGCCACTACACAATTTCTCAGTTAATCCCCTCATTATCGCTGACTGAGAGAACAACAGCAGTTCTGATTTGCACTGTACCACTGACAGTCTCTCAAATGTGGGGAATCCAATCCTCTGAAAATTCTGATGGTTTGAGACACAGACTTTGGGTTAGTAGGTACCAAACCATATCTACCACCAGAAGAAAGTTATTGACAATGCCTGCTCAGTGTCATGGGCAATGAGTGGCAGTCCTACTCTTCCTCCCTCTACAAGAAGGCCAAATGAATCATGGAAAATCTAAAGCATGCCTAGCTTGCCAATCAATAGTGCTGCAGTAAAGTCATCCATAGTGGGACACTCAAAAAAAGAGACATGGTCAACTCACCACTGGGTGGTAAGAATCTCCAAGTTTCATAGGGGTATGGGATCACTGAAAATTGAGGGTTATCAATCCAATGCCTTTTCCCAGTCTAGTCCTCAAATCTTGAAGCCTGTTCCCCTTAGCGATTAAATGGAAATCTAGAGAAAAATGTGTTATTAAACCAATTCCTTCCCCTAAACCTTCAGACTTGTGGTGAAAACTCAGTATGCAGTCCAAAGAGCCATATCATATCCATATCAGATGCCCAGTTATGCTGATCAGTACTCAGTACTTGGTGCATGGTGATTGGTGATCTAAGCCTAAATATGGAAGATTGACACCATACTCAATACCCAGTAATCAGTGCCTGGTGCCCCAGAGCTTGCTGCCCAGTACCCAGTGTTAGAATGTTGAATGTCACTTTGGGCACAACCTGGTGACTGGTGCCCAGAATCAAATGGCCAGTGCCTGGTACCCAGTTACTTGGTGCTTGTGACAGACTTTCCTTGACTCTGATTAGACACATTTATCAGTGCAGTGCCCAGTACCCAGTACCCATTGACTGGTGACAGATCTTTGCTTTCTATTACCTGACACATTACTAGGTCCAGTCACCAGTCAATGGGCAATGACTAGTTCAGTGAAGCAGACCTTACTGGAATGTCTCTGTTGAGAACTCAACCCAAGCTGCACTGCATTGAGAAGGTGGAGCTTGCTATTTAGGACTGGCAACTTTCCTATGTCTGCCTTTTTATCCCTATATTTATCAACACTTTGAGGCATCACTAATAGCTGAAAGAAACACAGAAACATAATGATGAAATCGAACAACAAATAGGTAGGGATTACTTAACATGACACCAATTACTATTAAAAAATGCAACACAAGAAGCATTGCTTCATTATGGATCTACTCAAAACCCTCAGAATCAACAAAAACAGGTACATCAAACCAAAGCAAGGATTTGGGAGAAAATAAAAACTACAATACCACAAGGTTACAACTGAGAGTAAGATGAATTAACTGATGAAGTGTTTAATACCTAACATATATATATATATATATATATATATATATATATATATATATATATATATATATATATATATATAATGTGTTGCAAGTGGACTAAGGTATCAGTTTGAGATTATGTTTCCTTTTGCGTTTTGTGGGGTTCTTTTTATTCTACACCTCAAACTATTAATTAGAGGATGGAATAATTTTCATGAAGTGAAGACTAACACCAGAAAAATATACAGGAATGTAATTGCAACCAATTCACTACCACTATTAAAATAAGTGTTCTCAAATCATTTAAGTCTGTAAATAAGTTCAGGTTTCATCATTGCTGATGTAGTCAAAGAGATGAGTTTTGTCCACCTTTGCTTTTCTATTTGTGGATACTATTCTCTAGCTATCAGCTGAAACCCTTCCTATATTTTCATCTACATATGTAGTCTTAGATATGATGTATAATTTGAATTATTGGTGTTAGCTTTTAACCTGCAAAGAGATATAAATTAAACATATATCAAACTGTAGATTTGTAAAATAAACACAATACAATCTCAAGAAACAGTTTATATTGGAGTTTATGTTGATTTACAACTTTTGCTATATATCATGTGCTCTTATTTTTGGTCAAGCTATGAGCTGTTGGGCAAGCTGACTTTTACAAAATTTATCTAGCCCTGAAAATTCTTTCTTAGGTCATATTGGTGGATATTCTTTCGCATGGAATTAAAGAGATATGTTCTTTAATACATGCAATGCTCTCACTAATATTTTTTCCTCCATTAAATAAAGCAAGCTGAAGTCTTACTTGTAGTTTACCAAGAAAAGACTAAACATTACCTTGAACTTGACACAATCTTAAACCCTCTGTATCAAAGTAGCATTCATCACCTCTCACAAGATCTGTGAATTGTTGAGACAGATCGGTAACCAAGAGGTATATAGCGCGATATGAAAGAAAAGTCTGGTGAGTATTGTAGAATATATATTGGCCTGCAAAGTCCCAAATCGACAATGGTGCATAATCCACAAAATTCTTCTTTAGTTCAGGTGCCTTCTTATTGACCAATTCAAGGATTTCCATCGTTGCATCCCCTTTACTGGTTACATGTCTATCAACTTCTTGGTCAATGTCTGATTCTGAACTGGATGATACATTATCATCATCAGAGATACTGAAATCTTGGTAATTGATGACATTTCTGCTGGTTGGTAAATCATCATCTATGTCACTGAAATCATTGTGAAATACGACATTTCTGCTGGTTGGTAAATCATCATCTATGTCACTGAAATCATTGTGAAATATGACATTTGTGCTGGTTGCTATATCATCATCACCACTCTCACTAAAATGTCTTTCATAGATGACCTCAGACCTCTCAGCCGGATTAGTCAGGAGCTTCACAAGGCGCTGAAGTCGAGCCAACTGACTGGAATCTTACAACAGAAAGAAAAATAATTGTTTCATCTGTTTATAGTAAATTATAGTGATGAATTATTACACTGCATACTCTTTACTTATTTTGTCTCTGCACAACATACAATACTAAGCTAAGAAAATGGTTTGTATTAAGAGAAAGTACTTGTATAAAATACTATCATGGCAACACAACAGCTCCTATTTGTATACTGAGAAGTTAACCAATGTTTTGATACATCCTCATGGTACAAACTTCCCATTCATGAAATGAACCAATAAACAATTAATTGATTACTTAATATTTAGTATTTAATTGCTGAAGGGTATTTTTTGTGACTTAGTTATCTTTTTGATAAGATATGAATTTATGTAACACATAACAAAGAGGAGTATGGAATAATAATAATAATAATAATAATAATAATATTTGTTCACGTACATTGTTTTGCATACAATAGCAGACTTTATGGACCTGTCTAACTCTACATTCTCTTAATTCCTGATTCTCTGTTTTCATCTCTCTCTCCATACTTGCCATAACATGCTATGTCACAAGAAAAACACTATTTTGAACACCCAAAAACCTTAACACTGTCATGTTTCTAAAAACAATTTTTTTTTCAGGAATCTCAGCCCTAAAGCTCTTAACAACAACAACAAAAAACCCTATATCTTTTTACCAACATGATATATGCCTGTAAACATTATCTGTAGTATGGGTATGAACAGTAAACAGTCCTGCACAAAGCTCAACGAAACCTATCCTTGAGGCATGCAGCTGATATAAGGCAATAAAAAATAAAAGCAGTCAGAAATAAACAACCACCTTTCTAAGATTAATTCATTGGCTGACAATAGCTAGGGTGAAGTGTTGTGTCAAATTCTACTTTGGGACAATCCATTTAGTTAATTTGCATAGGTAACGTACACAATGTAGAACAATCCAATTCATCTGAGAATTAAGTACATCAAGGAGACGTGCAGAAGAACAGATGTTATTACACATCACTGCATTGAAAGAGAATGTTGAAGCCAACTTTACTAAAGTTTGTGGTCAGTTGCAACATTTCTTTGAAGTTAGATTTTTACTCCATATATAAAATGCAAAACATGATTATTTCAATTGTTGGAATAGTTTTCAAGAGTGATCATTGCTGAAGAGTGTGATTTTGGCAGCAATATGCTATCAGCAAAGCCCAGCAAAAATATATTTCAAATCTCTTTATCTTGTTAAAATATTAACTATTAACTGATCCATGCCATAGATTGATTAAAAGACAATAATAAGCACATGCTCATGTTTGCACAGCTGATTTGTGTTGATAAAGCATTATCACCTGTAAACGACAGTCACATTTATTACTGCTGTATTACCTGTATGGCCCCAGTAAACTTGAAATACTATGTTCTCCCCCTTCCCCAAATGAAATGGTCAGTCCTAAACGTTCTGAACAGCATTCACTCAGAGAATCCAGCAGCGACATTTGGGCAATACTACCATCCAGTCTCTAGTGCTTGCAAAGATGAACACTAATAGTACTTGAATTACCTTCAAACCTCTATTGAACTAGTGAAACCAGCAAGGACCATATCAAATTAAGCATATAATTTGCCATAAAATGGATTTAAAGGTAGAAACTTGGTGTGTATTTTTATTTAACATCATTATGGTTGTGCTTGAGTGTATGTGTATGGCATCGATATTTGACAATGCTAAGTCTACCAGCTATTCCTTTCTTTGTAAGTGTATTAAATGTTTTGAAAAAAACCCCAGAAAAATTCCATTTTTAACATTCAGATTTGAATTTGCAATCAATTTCTATAGGCTTATATGAAAAGAATATAGCAGGTATGTCTCTCGCATACATTTACTTGCATGTACATGTAGATTATGCTTCTCAACTCAGGACCAAATCTTTACAGACATGTACAGTACATACATTAGTATCAGTTTGTGGAAGCCATAATAGGTCAGGTGGTAGAACACTGGACATGTGATCCAATTGTTGTGGGTTGAACACCAGCCCAGCAGGGTGCATTTAGCACTTGGTAATATTTGGGCACAGTACCCCTTTAAAGTTGAAAAAAGGAAGCAAATCTGGTCACGGATTGGGCCTCTCAAAAGGGAATTGAACAAAGGAACTAAAAATGATGGCAGAACCTGAGTGAGTGCTCTGACACATAATGTTTCCTTCATCAACTATGAATCAATAATAGTAGCAATACAATCCTATAAAAAAGCAGCCTATTTTATTATTATTTTTGCAGAAGATGTGGAAAAAAGTGCATATAGCTTACCTTATGTCTGTTTACTAAATAAAGGCACAGTTTATGGCAGCCAATGATTTCTAAAATTCACCTTGACCTAATCAGATGAGATGTTTTCACATTAAAAAGCCAATTACAATGTGATGCTAAAGGACTGACAAATTTCTTCAGTGGGGGAGGACAGGGCCAGTGAATTTGTTACACTGATACATAGAAGAAAAGAACTAAATATATACATTATATTATTCAAACAAATAATTATCTCAAGGTAACAGATATATCATCCTGGTTCATATTATGAAAGTGCCACAGAAGCCAAAGAAAACAAAATAAAACATGTAAATAAGATACTTTGATCAAAGTGCAAAAAGATACCACAAAGGCACTATGCAATTACAGATTTCTCTCTCCCTCCCACTCTTAGAGACACATACATACTGTACCCAAACTCATCTGTCTCAAAGTATCTTATTATATTACACCCACACCCCTACCCTCACCCACAGTCAAACAAATGCATTTAAAAATGGAATAAATTATAACAGATATCTGATCTTGTACATGATCAATGAAATGAGTGACATGTTTTTATCTCTTCTCAAAAGCAAAAGGTTCATCCAAGACAGTGATTCACTGTGCATTCTACTGTATATGATTAGGAACAGCTCAGCTTCCAAAATGCAGAACAAGGTTATTCTTTGCAAGATATGCCATCATTACTGTCAGTAGTGGCCACAGTAATTATAGTACTACAATGCAAGATGTTGACCCTGATATGTATGATGGGGGGGGGGGCAGGGTAGATGTTGAAGTTTTGCTGATATAACAATTACTGCTGTAGAGTTCTGAATTTCCAGAATATTTATATTGACACTGCTGCACAGTTTAACTGCTTTATTTCAGATACAAACAAGTTGTTGCATTTTGCAAACTCTGTTGACAAGCATTTCAATAGCTGGAAGAACAATGGTAGCCGATGAATACTAAAATTTGTTGAACAAGAGGTGTATTTTCTTTAATGAAATGAAATATTTCCAGTCATGTTCAGTCACATGTGATTCAACATTCAGTATTAATTTTGTTAAAAACTCAATCAAAATATTTTCTGAAAATGTTTAAAATGTGTGCTCGAAAATCAATTGTTCAAGATTTAAAAACATTTGGAAGTTAATGAACAATGATGCCTTTCCATGAAGAAAACATGTATGGAAATCATATGAAATTTTAAAGAACTCCCACTGATGAAAAAAGCTGCATAAATTGTGTGCATTTGACAATAATAATGCAAGATATGCTCTCATTGTGCAAATGACTGTTACTGGGCCAAAAATACACTGCCAACAAGAGTTTTAAGTCCTTTCCAGCTTTGTTCAAGTTATATTCACTTACCAGGTTCAATTGATGAGATTCCTCTAAGCGTGTATTTAATAAATACCATGCATCAGCACTATTTTTAGCTACCATAATCCAACTGTCAGTTAAGTGCCAATGCCAATATCACTGAAGGTGAGTACTGAACAAAAACCAAACAAACATCAGATTACTTGTCATGCTCATAGCATTCTATAAAACAACATCATCTCAAATATTTGAAAAGTAAAATACAAACTTGGCAGGCAAATATTCTCTACATTGGATACAACTTACATCAGTCTTATTTTGGAACATACATTTGTAGCCTGGGATGGATGTTCACTTTGAGTTTCAGAAAATCTTTAAAAACTAGAGCTTCTAGCAGCAAGAATAGGTACAGATTTTCCAAACTACATGAGCAAGAAGCCTCTTATTTTGAAACTCTAGGAAAGTCAGTAATTTGAACAAAAGAGACAAAAATTATTCACCCTCTATGCAATCTAGATGAAGCAAAATTCCCCAGTGTAAGAACAAACAAATATAGCCTCTGACATTTTAAAGTCACTTGCAATTTCATGATACATTCTACTAAATCATCTCTTTTACCCTCAAAAGTGGCCTTATGGAACAATCTTGAACAGGATACACTATGTACAATGTCTCACAGTGCATTGAAAAAGTGTTGGAAGTCCAGATACTGGATCCAGTAAAATGCCTAGTTTTAGTCATTGAGCCTTGTGCATTATCCATACAAAATTGCATCATCATGTAACCACATTAAAAGTTGATCTTTGTCATTTTCAACTTGTTGAAACCTATTTTGATTCCAGTAGTGCCATAGAAATATGCCTGCCAACGGGTACCCAGGTATGCACCCACTGATAATAACCCAAGTAATAAAATGAGCCATTGGGTACCCATTTACCATATACAAGTTTTCTGCCAATGCACATGGCCCCATAAGCCCTTAGCTTGTAAAGGCAGCACTCACTTTGTTTTCAAGTTGACAATCCTTTTGATCAAGCAACAAATTGTAATATGTGTACTTGTTCAGTACCAAGTAGAGTTCTACCTCTTCCTGTAAAATGTTTGACCTTAATCCCTTAGCTTGTTTTCCCATGTGACAACCCTTTGAATGAGCCACAAATGTGATGCTTGCTCAGTGGCAAGTAACAGAGGGTAGTTATTTCATCTTGCTGCACAACTGACACGTGTTCAGTTGCAACCTTTAATAGATTTCACAAACTGTATGATCAAAGTGTAATAGAGCCCAAGTTCAGTCTCTACATAAGCACTCACATATGACAGTGAGCTATAGGAATGGGAGTCAGATGATATTTATTATGACTAGACCAGGACAATTTACTGGATAATATGGAGAATTTCAGAACTTTGTCAGACAATCTGAAAGAATTTTTGGACTTTATACCAGATGACTTTAGGTAGTGATAGTTGTAGGATACTGTGAGTTAAAAAAAATGTGGACTTTAACATTCATTGCTTATTGTGAGGACTTAACTTTCATTGCTTCTTGTAAGACACATGGAATTAACATATTATGGGATATTGTGAATAGGATCATTCTGAACTACTTTTATCCTGCTCTGTGACCTATAATTTAATTCATGGGTTTATCACATAAATAGATTTAAAATGCCAAGCATTGTTTATTTTAGTGGATTTAATCAGAACAAACTATAAGTTGAGAGTTTACTTGTGACATATTCCACTCGATAATACAAGTATATTTCACAATGTTTTGTCATTAATTTTCCAATCTTCCTATCTATCAATTCAGTTGGGCTAGTTTATTTTTCAAAAATGCAACTCTGACTCATTGATTGTAAAACACATTCAGACGGATCTGACTTGCAAAATACACCCAACTTATACATTCTGACCACCACAAAAACACACTTTTGCATGCCAATTGTGCCAACAGCAACCCAGAACAAAGCAGGTCAGGTTTGTACACATTTAATACAATTTTCCTTTGATCGGGTGCTTGGGTAACTGATCATTAACCTTGACAGGTACACTGTAGATGTTTACTAAAATTTTGATAGCATTACATAGAAATCACCCTACATTTCTCCATGTTCTATTCTGGTCATAGTCAGCAATAAACAAGTTGATGAGAACAGTGCCATATCCCACTCAAAGCTTTGATTCACTTTTTTTGAGGAAAAGATGATGCAGATTAAAAATATAGAATCTAAAAAAATGTATATAATACTTAAATGATGCTAGATGATTTAAGGAATTTATCATGAATGTTATTCACTCTGTCTCTGTCTCTCCCATTATTTGTCAATATTTGTTTATGTTGCACTATTGTCAAACAGGAACATATGGAAAACATTTTTATCATTTAAGTAGTGGGCTAATTAAGTTGTCCCAACTGGTGTCCAATACCACTGTATCACACTGTGATAATAAAATATCTTCAAGCTAAAAGCAACAAGAAAGGCAATGTCAATATTATTAACTACATTACTCCACTGTATTACTTTGAGTCAATTGCCATGTTGCTCTGGACCAGTATTGGAGAAGCTGCACTTTAATACCGTATTTGTCAGGTATCACACTCAACAGAGCAGTTAATCAACTTGACCAGAATACAACCAGAAGAAAGTAAATTGTTTTATTGTTGGGTGACTGAAATTGAATAAAAAAAACTTCTTTTTAGTTCTTCCTCTACTTATATCTTTAATCAAACTAAGCACATAACTCTATAGCACATTATCAAGTACAAAGTATTAATGTGCAAAAACAAACAGCTAAGGTGACTATAAATAATTTATAATGACAATTTTCCATTTTTTCTTTATCTGGAAAACTCCATGCTGTACACTATGACACAATTAGCACCAACTCCTTAAGGTCTGAATGTGACTCTTGGATTTGACAACTTAATGATGCCTAACATGAAATTGCTAGAGGGAGCTCTGATGTAACTTTCAGTCTAATCCAATTTTTGTCAAAATCTCTTAAAAAAGAAAAACATGCTGACTTTGAGGTCTACAACAAGGCTAGTTATGACTGGTATAGAATAAGGTACAAGAAAATCAGTCCATAGAACTTCTTGATTGTTGTATGTATATCTTCCTTTGTAGAAAATCAAATACAATTTCTTACAAAAGTACATGCACCTCCACCATTTTAATTGCTTTCAAGACAAATTACACATTATTGATCCACAGCAATTTCTATGCCATTTACAGTATCATCCAGTCAATTTTCTTATACAAATATTGTGGTAGCTCTAGTCTTATGTGCTATTATTCCAGTTCCCATAACCTTGGTTGGAATGAGCTGGTATTCAGACGAACGAAGTGTAAACCTTTCCTTTTTTGAAATTAGTCAGAATTTACTTCATAGCATTTTAAACAAGTGCAATAATTCAGAATTTTCATTTGAATTTGAGGTAAATGGTAAAGGTGTGATAGAAAATTCAGCAAAAATGACAGAAAATGAGATTTCTATGGCTATGAGTTTATTGTAATCTACACCAGAGATATAGCCAGTATACTTAATATGGGTCCAACAAAAACAAATCACAATCAATCAATATTTTCTGTGTTGTAACCCCTTTACCACATCACATGCATGAGAATTTTGGCTGTCATTCTTTCGTGGATTATTTGCTCTTTAATGAACAATAATTGATAGGGCCTAGATTTTAATGAGCATCACATCTTAACAAGCAAAATACCAAAAATGATTTTGTAATGTATAATTTACTGGATGAAATATCTAAAGACTGTTTGGTTCTGGGATTAATAAAATTTGTTCAAAATATTTTGTGTTGAAAAGTGTTTGAGTATGTGTGCCTTTTTGGAGAAAGTACAAGTGTCCAATAAAAATGTTAATCAAAACAAATCATGAAGTAAACGAATACAAATCAAGGGCTAAAAATAATGACAAGATCTTACATGATTTTTATTCACCAAAAATTAAAAGTGACGTTTCCAAATATTGTAGATCTTGTTTTATTTGTCAACTGACCAGTTTTAGTTCTTCTCAGCTATCTTTTGGACATATTGTCTACATACCACTGAAGTTGTTAAAAGAAAAATTATTTTAACAGAGGATTCTGACATTAATCTTTTAGATTATGTCTTTGATTGTGAGGTGGCAACAAGTACTCTTCTGTCAGCTCACTCACTCACTCACTCAAAATTACAATTAAGGCAGGTAAAAACTAGAAAGGTAAGAACTTGTCAACCTGGTAACAAAGTTCTGTCTCTCTTGCCAATACTTCAAAATCCTCTTCAGGTTAGATATTATGGTCCTTATAAAGTTAAAAAGAAAGTGATTTAAATTGTATCAATACTCCTGGGAGGCAGAAACAGAAATAACTACGGCACTAGTCATGTAAGTATGTTAAAGGAGTATGTTGATCAAGATAGCTTTGTAAATGATTCAATAAATTTAGTTGTTCCCATCCCACACAGTGATGTTTTAAATGATAATGTACAACCAGACTGTAGTGACTTTGGTTCAACCAGTTTTCAAAATTGTAAAACTTAATTCTTTTGGACTTCCAAAGAACTTTATCAAGATTATTTTGGATTCACTTCATCATACTGTAAGTTTCTTTCACATTTTCTAACAATGATTGTTATGTTTTACAAAACTTTTTTTTTGTTACTTAGTTTATGACCAAAGGATCATAACACTATCTATTCAGGAAAAGTAGTGATAACAGGATTTTCATGATGATGGCTATGCCAAATATCAAATCAGCACCTTTTCATTTAGGACCAACTAGACATCATTAGAAATATTTTGGGTGAAACACAATCACAATATAACCATTCACCCAGTGATAACATGATTTTTTATATGGGCCAACATCTTTAGATGCAAATCCCATGTTGATATGACTTCCCATTCTGAAGGAGTAATAATAACAAAATATAATTGCTGTGGTGGCCATACCGATGTTAAATCAGCACCATTTTCATTTTGAATCAACTAGACATCATAATAAGTTTTTCAGAAAAACACCATTTAATGTAACTATTCATCCATGACGAGTAGAAATAAGATTTTTAAGCTGGCCACCATATTCACCATACTTTAAGTCAGATTTTCAGTTATGACCAACCAAACATCATAAGAAGTCTTCTAGTGAAAATTTGATCCTTATTACTTTCTGTCCAGGAATAATGATAAGATTTTCCAAGATGGCAGCCTAACTGGATGCCTGATAAGCACCAATTTCATTTAATACCAACCAGCCATTATAAGAAGTCTTCTTGTGAAAACTTGATGTTGATACGACTTTATGTCCAGGAGGAATAATGATACCAAGATTTTCAATATGAGCACCAATTTCATTTCCGACCAGCCAGTCATCATATGAAATCTTTTCATAGAAAAGCATGTTGATATGACCAACCATTCATGTGTAGCAACAACAAGACTTGAAAAATGGCCACTGTGGCAGCCATAATGGATGTCTGAATCTCACCATTTAGGACCATGTATACATTGCGATGCAAGTTTTAAAGCAATCATTCCCGTATTTTGATAGCAGCATTAACAAACCTCTACTAAGATATGGATCGGCACAGAACACTGGATGATGAACAACAGATGATCGCTTAAGCCCTTCTAGTCTGCGACCAATAGTGCTAGACTATGTTAAAGATGAGTTTTCCATTGATGTTTATTTTTCTTTCTTGAGTCTCTTTTTTACATCTTCTAATATATTTGCATTTAAGCTTTCTGCACAACATGTTATCTTTCATGGTAGTGGTCTGATTTTAATCTGATCATGTGATATCAATCTGAAAACAAAAAGAGAATAAATATATGATCTATAATTAGTATTGCCAACTGGTTTCATCCAATGATCTGTCTGGCCTATCCTAGCAACTATCTAGCATTTAGCCAGAGTTTTAGTGAAAATAAATGCAGTCATGTAGTCATTCGTCTTTGGCAATTCTGGATACAAGTCTCTCTTTCTTTTTTATAAATTGGGAATTTTACTATCCAGTTAAGTGCACTTTCGCAAATCATTTAACTTTTTCTGATAATGGAAATTGCTGGTATTTGATATTCTATAATTCTTATGTTGACACTGCATGAACCCACTCATTTAGCCCTCAATCTGTAATCCTGCTTTTTACTATCTTTTCCAAACATGGTTCATTTAAAATAATTAAATTAACTTGTAGCTGTAACTCTGTAAAGAGCAGCCCATTATTCAATCAATGATCACAATACTCTCTTTCTCTCTCTTTGAACTGAACCTATGGTTTAGAGTTTAGAATTTAATATCTATTTAAATATAATAATATACATAAAGATAAGAATATATTCTGTAACAATGGGACTTTAATATGAATGCATCTCTTTTGGAGAGACAAGCTTTTGAAGAGAACTAGCTATGTTTTACTAAGATAATTAATCACATTGTTTAAAAATATTAGGTGCAGATGAAACACTCTCATCCAAAATATGGTATATCATGCAACATGTATTGTTTAAACAGTTTTTGGACAAAAAAAATTGTTGTTGTTGTTGTTGTTGTTTGGGGTTTAATGTCATTTTTCAGCACTATAAAGGCAATACCAGGCAGCCAGTATAACTGGTAGAGAAACAACCTGGGAAAACACCAGGGAGAAACACTGATCTACAAGAAGCTTAAAAATATTGAATCTATCATGAAAATATGAGTATGGACTTATGGATTTACATGGCTTCAGCAACCATGAGCAGTCTTACACTGCCCCTCTCCCTCTCACACACATAAACAGGAATTTTATTATTTAATACATTTATTTTCATTTGATATTTCTAGTTTACATGATTTGGAGACTGGTCAGTTACACTAATTTAGACCCCATTCTTTTATCTTTACCATTTGTTACTTAGTGTGTGTGTGTGTTTGTGTGTGTGTGTGTGTGTGTGTGTGTTTTGCTATGCTTGTGAGGACCTGAGTTTGAATGCACACCAACATCTCGAGGACTTGACTACATTGTGAGGACTTACACACCAGTCCTCAAAATGATTCGTCGGCAAATGGTAGAGAATGATCATATTAGATGAGCTACATGTTATTGTGATAGTCCTCACAAAGTCGGTCATGTCTGACAGTGAGTTACACTCCGTGTGTATAGTTCACAGTTTGCAGTCTTCCTTGGGCTGTAGACTGGTGTGCAAACCCTTAGCCAATCAGAAGGCGTGAGACTTCTGATTGTTTGTCATCCAATCAGAACATCGCTTCTGTGCAGTGTTACTGTATATTTTGTATACCTATAAATATGACTCATAAAATAATTACTAGTATTATTAGTGATTTAAAAAAAAATAATTTTGTAATAATGGTAAACTGGTGATGCCAGCAGAAAGTGCCATATTTTAAGCCTGGTGAGACTGATATAGTGCAGTGTTTTTGGCGCATGATTTGGAGTGTACATGGATTTTATTGCTTTGAGACTTAATGTGCCTGTGACCTAACTCTTGGAAGATGGCAAGACGTACCAACTGGTAAGAAACAAAAAGATTCATTATATAGTTGTTTATTATATTCATCCAAAACAGCTCTTCGTTCTTTCATTCGTTATCATCCGCGACAACTTGCTTGTATCCCGTTCCACCCACAGGGCCTAGGCTAGTATCGTTGCTTACAATTTACCTGTCATACATGTAATATATAATAACTAGTTATTATATAGTTCATGTATGACAGGTAAATTGTAAGCAATGATACGAGCCCCTGTGGTTCCACCAATGTGCTTGATGCACAGGGCCTCATATCATTGCTTATATTTAACTTTCAGTCATGTACATAGTATAGACCTACAATGTAAGACACATCACCCGGTATTTTAGATCGGGGTGGGGGGTGGGGTGATAAACAACATGTGATACGTCTTACATAGTAGGACTAACACATAATATAAAATAATATTATGACTGACAGTTAAATTTTAAGCAATGATACGAGCCCCTGTGCGAAGGTCTTGATTATTATATTCCCATGTCACAAACAGTTCATACTGATGTCATAAGAGTGGGTTAACGAAGAAGTGGATCTCTCTCTCTCTCTCTCTCTCTCGCTCTCTCTTTTGTCCATTTACTTTTCAACTTTATTGCTGAGAGAGAAGCAGAGCAAAATGAACTTCACAGTACACCACTCCCTCGATAACTTGTGCCCTGATAACTCGCGAACCCGCTTACAACACGGGGTCAGGCATGGATCCCATTTTTTAAACCAGAAAATACCCCCCAAAAATGATCCCTATTTATTGAACTTGAAGAAAATAGCGATCAAAATAAGTAATGGAAACTTTGATCTATCGCTCATTTTATCGTCGAAACGGTAGATAGGACATGAAATTTTAATCAACATTATGAAATGTCAAATTTAAAAATAAGTCATACAATTTTTTACATTTTCTTTCCAAACGGTCGTACACTGCAATTAACAATATGCAAGGAAATTTCGATCAATGAAAATGTCACTTATGCCGAGTGGAGGCAGTACTTTAATAAATAAATACAAATTAAATAATTTTTTATCAATTGAAATTTATGTTCTAGTTCTATCTTTTAGTTCCTTTTAAGTGTAATCATCATAAATGCAATGTGTCCTCTTGTAATTAAATGTAAAATGTGTCAATCTGCCATAACAGCTATGTCCGCGAGCGTTTCTCTGAGAACCTTGTTAGGTGCCGACCATGTTTTGATAACTAATGTGCGGAAGTATTTGTATTGTTGCACTGGATTAAAAGCTGGCCTCTTTTGTATTATCATGTTAATTATGTCTTTTGAATCAAATAAAGGAGCAGGAATAAAAGAAAAGTTAAAAGGCAAAGGCACAAAAATCCTACAAACTTAAAATCTAGCAGCCCCGGTCGTATGTCGGATGAACTCACTTCAGTTGATCAATCATTGTTATAAATGTGATTGTGTATGTAACATAAACTACCTTAAATTAACTGACTCACTGGTAACTGTGATCAAATATAGCAAGGCAACCAAGCGAAATGAATACTTCGTAAAATAAAGAGCTTGGTTTCACAGATACGGACCATAGTGGGCAAGCAAGTTTCACCGAATTCTTGAACTGGCACTTAGAGTTATCCTCAAGGATGATAAGAAGTTTCGTTATTACTTCCAATGAAATCATGACATCAATACTGTACTAATTGAACAATACAAAAATTGAGATTCGACGCAGACGATTGTCTCACGAAATAAATTCCGCTTGTTTTTGAAAAAAAGGAATCTTGTTTGGTGGTGTATCGACTGTTAGTATAGTTCCCTGCTCTTTTGACTCCCGATTTGACAGGATACTACTGAATACCACTCCGGGAACCAGACTCATCAAGAAAACAGAAAGCAGTGACGTAATACACAGATGTTTTCGCGTACACGTGATGGTTGTTGAAACCAGTTGGGACGATCTTTCACATGTTGGACATTTTGAAAATAAATGTTTTTTAAACAGAAATATGAACAACTTCCTAAGAAAAAGCGCGTTATTAAAAATTACTATCGACATGATTGTAAAATGAGCATTCAGTCATTAAACGGCCCAGTTCCCTAACCCCGACCCCCCCTCCACTGTTTTCTCGATGTCTAAGCGAATTTTTTCAACTTTTTGAGGTCCCTCGGTAACTCGCGCCCTCACTTATAGTGCGGTCTATGTTTGTGGACCCCATTGTGCGCGAGTTATCAAGGGAGTGGTGTACAAGAATATTGTGCTTTTTCTTATTTGCTTTATTTATTCCCAAAAAAGAACGAAAAAGAAAAAGAAAATTTTAAAAAAATCAGATAGGCAAGGAAAGGAAAATGGAATACCTCTGTGTCAGGACCTGATACCCTCGAAAAGTAAATGGTTGGTCCCTTTAAAGCTAGTACAGTTCTCATTCTTGATGTTACAATACATCCCCCAATATAAGATTAGGCTCTGTACATGAAAGACTTGTTGATAAACAAACTTTTATATCTCTTTCCACACAAGAATATAGAAATTACACCACTTGTTAAATCCATGGGAAAGGCAAATCTGTAGTTGTCATTCTTTTCTTTCGCTTGATTCGACATTGTAAATATCGGAAGCAGACAACATAGTACTTTCCTTCTATGCGCATACATGTGTAGTCCTGCATATACCCCTTCGCTGAAAATGGACTTGTCCAGGAACCAGAAATGACTGACAAGCATGGTCGTCTTTTAAACTGAAAACTTCGTTTGAAGTGAAATGCGCAGATGATAACTGTGTTAGGGCACACACACCCCCGCCCCAGCATAATCAGGTTTGAAATTATAAATCAATAAATGAACTGATTAAGTTCTGAGCATCTTTGATCTCATTTGTGCTTTTTGTTTTTTAAATTGGAAAGGGGGTGAGTACAAACAAACGGGGAGATATATTCAGACTATAGTTTAAGCTCAATTTAGTGGAGCTTAATGTTGTTACTGAATGGGATGGCCATGTGAACACGTGATATGTCAGAGCACTTTCACATCAAAACATATATTCCTGCTGAAAATTAATTCTCAAATTTGGAAAACTCTGTATATTGTTATTTATACCTCAACACTGCCACACAAAGCCCTAACAAACTTTATTCTATTAGGATTATTCCATACATATATACGGATGTCAGCGGCAACTGGCTATGAGTCAGCTGTGAGACTGCAACTATAATTAACAGCCACCATATTGCTTACATCAATGTACAGTGTTGACAACAGCTTTCTTGGGCAAACAAGTGTGTTGTAATATTTGTTTCACTGATGTTTTGTTACATTGATACAGAGCTATAGACTATTACATGTGCTATCTCCTTGCTATTATTAGCACACAGTTAATAGTTGGGCCTAGACAGGACATCAGAAGATGACACTGTCCTGTGCCATAAATATATGGTTCCCACATACAAATCTTTGTGATGTTATCCTTATATATATGGCTCCCAAACTACCTGAGTTAAGATTTGTTGCACGTCGCACCTTCACACAAGTCTACTACTCCCCGTGCCACCGTTGTAATATATGCTCCAGTATAAAACAGTGTTTTAGAGTAACAACAGTAGTACACAGAAACTTCAGATTTGCAGGGAAAATGAGACAAAAAAAGTCACTTAGCATTCCTAGGGGTTTTCATATATTTATCATGATTTTAATTGGGGGAGAGATTTTGTCTCAAAAGCAAAAAAAATAAAATATGGGGAAAATGATGGTATTATAATAAAATTGCTTACTTGTTAGTAAAAAAAATAGCTTATCAGATTTAGCTTATGACCTGTTTTTAAAAAATTAATGACCAATGTGCATATGCATCCATCATAACTCATTTCTCGAAAAGTGCAGATAATTGTAGACGAAAGACAAAGTTACAGGAGAAGATTTTAATTTCAATTTATTATCATTCTTACCTTTATCATCAAATGAACTAAATTTTTATAGGTCAGATTAAGTTAAATATCAAGATTCTGTTAAAGTATTATTGAAAATTTGCTTTTAAAGTAAAATTGCTTTTATCATCATTTAAGATCATAGTACTTTGATATAGCAAATGTTGTTGTAGGGTTTAATGCCATTTTTCAGCACAAGATA
>JAECUM010054444.1:0-13790 GCA_016617855.1 Megalonaias nervosa
ATTGAAAAGATTTGAAATTCTTTTTAAGTAATTCGATATTTTCTTTCAGTAAAATGTTATTTATCTAAGACGTAAAACGTGTTGCCTGAGAATTATTTTTAGTTAACCTAGTTCGTCTTAGGTTGGGGAAGTTTGTAAACAGGCAGTTAAAATGATTGGTCAGTATCAGGGCCATACTTTCCTTGCGTGATCACCATGTGTAAACAACGTTTCTTTACTATTGGTTTTAAGTGGGGCTACACTTGCGTACGTGATGGATTTCTTGTAGTAAGAGATCACATGACCCATCTCGCGAGACTTGAAATGATGTTTTTGGGGTTTAAATACGCATTCTTAATATTCTTCTGTCAGAGTCGTTTTAACATCTTGAAGGAACAAGGTGTTATTTTTTATTTGTTGCCAGATTGTTCGTTTTTCATCTGATTTTTAGATTTAATAACTTATTCTCCTGGAAACTCAACAAGTTGACTTTCTTATAAAAAATTTTGAATGATATTCATGGAATTTATTCTGGAATTATTCGGAAACAAAAACTGATTCAATTGAGGAATTGTTGATATTCGTACACTGGACCACATCTGACGTCATCGCCTTCCATATTTGTATGTTGTCGAGATTCGAACCTGATTCTGATAGAACTATTTAGTGATAGGACTTGTATTTTTCATTCTTAGGATTAAATTTTGGATTATATTCACAAACTGTATGTCCTATCTACCACGTTTTACATTGTTTTCTAGGGAAATAGATTATTTTGTTAAAATATACAAAGCTTGTTGAATTCACTCTTTTCTTCTGTTACATTTGTACGAGTCTACACGTAACAATACATTCAGACAAATTCTGAAGATGTTTGTGCCACACTCCTTCGACATAACTTTATGCTTACTGACAATTTGCCAGTAGTATAGAAAAATGGGATTCTGGATCACCTAGCTCCCTGCGTGAGCTAGGTGAGTGAATCCCCCTTGGTTCTATACTACTATGGGGTTGGAGGTTCTGGCTCATGGGGTGTCCTCCGAGGTTACCATGTAGTAAAATGGGGGTTCTGACTCACTGAGGTAGCCCCAAATGTAGATATGCTTGTGATATAGTGAAGATGGATCTTCAACGTTGGCCTTGGAAGATCGATAGGTTGCGCTGCAGTGATAACAGTAGTATTCCAGTAGTGGAATTAAGTGAAGATGAGTCCAAGGAGTGGTAGAAGCGTGCGAAGGAGGCTATAGCAATGCGAATAAGGATTTGAGTTACGTTCCTGAGATGATGTATTGTGAGCGAAGACGAGTACGAGAACGAGGAGTGGGTGAGGCGCAGTCATATTCAGCGTTCTGTGCAGCGTTACAAGCAGCAGTATTACATAAATAATAAGCTGAAACGTTTTAATTTGTCAGCACCGCAGCGAGATCAGTTTTATCAGTTGCTGAATAGAGTGACACGAGTTCACTTGGTAGGTAGTGTGAAATTGATAAAATTTGAGTATGTGTTCAAGCGTATATTTGAGAGGATGTGTCTTTATGAGCAAGCGGCGAAGTGTGAGACTGTATCTGGAAAGTGCATAGGCGAGGAGTATGATAAAATTATTTCGGAGGCGTTGTCGTCTTAGGAGCCTCAAAGATGCTGTTGGAACCCACGAGTTGAATTGTTTATGATAACCAAACCATTTGACGAGCGATTTTTACCTTTGGTGGAGATGACTTTTCAACGCTGAAGAGGTGTTCTGTTATTTTGTGTAATTCTTGCTCGTAAAAAGAACCCTGTATGGGCTCTGCTGAAGAACCTTTGAGCGTGTACGTGACTGGGATGGTTGTTTTGAATGGTTTCGACGAAGAAGACTTCTTCGGTCCAGTTAGGGGTGTATCCGTTTTAGAAGGTAGTTGTTTTTGTCTGCTGATTCTGACGTCGTCACCTACTTTGAATCTGGATCTAAAAAATAGGGCATCTGTGCCCTGTTGTTATCTGTCCATTGAGGATTATTCTATGGGCGTCATCTTAATGCGGCGGTGTCGCATGTGATTGTACTGGTCAACGATGTCTGGCAGAAAATCTAAATATCAATGGGTATTATCGCTGGTGAATCTTTACCACATACGATTTTTGAGAGTTCTGTTAAACCTCTCGACGACTGATGCTTTGACTGGATTGTGGGTGCTATACAGGTCAATGTTGTTTTGTTTAAGCCAATCTGACATTGTTTTGTTATAAAATTCGCTACCTTGATCTGCCCATAGTTTAATGGGCTTTCATGCACCTACAGTGCTATCAAACGCTTCGACGATAGAATTTACATTTTTGTTTTTCAGAGAAACTACCCATGCGTATTTGCTAAACACATAAATGATCGTCATGAGATATTTGAAATGATTGTTGTACGCGCTGTAATCTCTCATGTCGACGAGATCTGCCTACCATATATCGTCTGCTGACACCGTGATGACTCTGCGTCGTGGAAAATGCTTGAGTGCTGGTTTATGCAGTTCTTTTGCCATCAATTCCATTGCCGGAACTTTCCGTTCCTGCGATTTCATTGCCGGAACTTCCAGTGTCGAAAGAACTTCTGCTGACTTTTCACCTGGCACGCCTGTGTCTGAAATCCCGATTCGAGGCATTCCAATGGCCAACTTATGTTTGGCTCCTCTGGTGCCGCGTACAAGTACTCGGTCTACACGCTCTCTGAAATTTTTAGGCTTGAGTGCTTTTAAGTCCCTCAGCATGACTGGATCGCATCACGCTTTGTAATCGGGATGATCTCTGTAACAGAGATCGTGTTGCATCGCGATGACATCTACTCCGTTGTCTACTCCGTTGTGCTTTTGACCTGGCAACGGCTATCGTTTTCATCTAGTTGTTGTTCTAAGGGATTCCAGGGTCCTGCATATTTATGTCCTGGCAACGTCCATCCGCCACGAGATCTTAAAAGTTTTTCGTTCAGCGCATGGACGTCCACTGAGCTACCGAGAATTTGTCGTTGTTTGCAGCATTTACAGTCACCCACGCACAAATTCTTTCCAAGCGAGAAACTTCGCAGCTCATGTCGAGGTCACAGTGCCTACAATAGTACATTTTGTATGCAGAGCAATGACACTAAGTTACTATCGTACACATCTCTGTTGTCAATGTCGCCAACTTGAGAGCGTTTTGCAGCACAGTCTATATTTTAGTGGTCTCTGTCGTTGGTGACAGTGATGCTGACTGCGTGGCAGGCGACAGTGTCGCCTTACCTGTGACAATGTGCGAATTTTTGGAACCACATACGGCACACCTCAATTTGATCATGCGGCGATGATTTTTCATGGCCACCTCAACGGGGTTAACATTCCCAGTTCTAGTTTTACACTTAAGACACCACGAGTTCATGTTGGCTGTGTTATGTTATAGTGTACACTATTTTTAGCGACAAAATAACTTTGATGGGTGATTTGCCTCCGTACCTACGATGGATGTAATCAATGCAGTACCATTCGCACGTGCTGTCGTTGACGTATTGAAGCTCTAACGAGTTGTACTCTGCTCCTTTATGCGGTTATTGGAGGTAACGTACGACTTCGTCGGGAGGAGGTAAACCAAACGAATCGAAATACTCGACGTCGCTGTAACGTGGATTGTTAATTACGGCGACCCAATGAGTGCCATGTCCATCGTAATAATTTTGCAGGTTAATCACGCAGCTCTTGTCGGGTGTGATGTGTTCAGGAAGCTGATACTTAAAAAATACACTGCTGAAATTTCCAACACTGGGTCCCAGTTGCTTTTCAAGATCGATGTTGGATATCGGAGGAAACGTTGGCGTGGTCAACTGTGTTTGAGGAGATCTTGTCTCCTGCGAAGCTGTTTCAAGCGACGTCGTCGCTCGCGTAGCTTTATCTCTGAACCACCACATGTTGGTGGCGCACTTTCGCACGTAGTCATCGTTGAACATGCTCAGTTTCAAGATCGTGCTGGCTTGGGGTAAGAATCCATTAATTTCTTCCACGGTCTGATTGTTCAGTTGGTATTGCATCGATTTGAATAACGACATCCTTTGTTCTGCAGCGTGACTTGTGTGCCTGGTGCATAGTCTCCTCCGTCCGCCGCAGGTCGTATTTTTCTGTGGATTTCCAGAAAGGCTTTATGGGGAAGTAAGTACACATCTTCGTCACGCGTCTCTATTTTCCAATGCGTGCTCGCGTTGAGGTTGGTGATATTCGTGTCCTGGTATTCGACGTACTCGTACTCAGTCGTCAATTCGTCGATGGGGGTTTCATCGTTCAGCTTAAGGTAATCGGGAGTGAATTTCGAATAAATGAGGTCGCTATGTTATAAGCGTGTTACAAAATAACACTTTGATAAAAAATTGCGCGATTATTAAAAGGCATTATATTTTTATTTTTTGTTGTTGAAAAAACTGTTTATAGATTGTTTTCGAAAATGTAAAACATTTTTAGAATGTTTTGTATTCTTGCCATAATCTTTTATATCCATAACCGAATATGATCGCGCCAAGAGAGGGCGTGAGTGCCTTTACACTCACTTTTCTTTCAAGATCTTGTAGAATTGTTTCTGATGTTGCGTTGAGTTCCGCAGCAGTATTCATAAGAGTGTGTTTGGCCTGCTTGGAAAGATTGGACAGCTGAGTTGTCTGCACAGTCGCTGTCGACAACGGAGTCGGTGATGGTGCAGTCATGAATTTGCTGGATATTTTTGTCCCAGGGCGTTCAAGCGGCAGAGGCCGCTTCGGTGGCTCCAGCTTCAGCCGCTTTGATGGCAGTCGGAGCAGCTTTTGCTGTTATGCCCGGAAGAGCTGCTCTCACGGAGGAAATCAGCGTGGATAAAAATCCACCCACGATTTTACGCATGTACGCGTGATAGTCTCATTTTATCAGCTGTTATTTTATCTGTTAAGATTTTTTTTCTATCATACAGCTTTAAAAAGTGCTTGCATCTTCCGCCGTTATCAGGCGCTTACGTCATAAGGCTATAAGAATGTCTTACGACTGAGACACCCCGCGTCTCATATGCAGATAAAAGTTGATTATTTCGTTGTTATTATCGACGCTGTTTCCGGTGATCGGTGAGTCACATGGTGATTTCCGAGATCGAGTACGTATTGAGGATGGGATAATAAATGAAGGGATTAGGATGAAGTTTCATCATCGCTCCCGGAGGCACGTTAATCGCCGTGGAATAAATCACGTTGGAGGCTTAACCGACCGAAGAGCGTTCCGTGAGCGATCGAGCAGTTGATGATGAGGCTGTTCACGTTGGTGATATTGACGGGAAGATCTCCCTTGTGCACTCCATTTCCATCAACCATAATGCCCACACTAAATCCAAGGATAGATCCAATCGGCTGAGCGATTACAAATCCCACCACGTATCCTCCCGAGAGCGTGATTCTAGTTCTCGGTGTGGAATAATTGGGATCGATTTTGATGTTCGTTGATACGTGTCCGTTAGCTGTAATCCATGGGGAAATTTCCGTGGCGATATCGGTGATGTTGTACCCACCTGGCGAGATCGTGATCGGTTGTCGTGAAGCAACTCCTGACGGTGCTGCCGTCCAGTACGAAAACTGCTTGTTGTTCGGGGTGACGTTAAAGAAACTGTTCCATATTGCGGCGGAGATCAGCATGATCTCGCACGAGGCCTGGTGGTCTAACTTCAGCGGGGATTATACCTCACCGTGGAAGTGACCGAACATGAATCGAACAACAACGTGGTATCGTCTAGAGCCATGGGAGTTTTCTGATACAATTGATCCTAAACCAAAAATTTTCGGAAACAGCGTTTTCTATTTAATTGCATGTGACAAAAGTGGACAAACAGTTAGATCAAATCCTCGTACAGGATGTGATACTGATCCGTCATCACCAGTTTGTGATCCAAAAGATGAATGAGGATATTCACCATCTCGTTATTGATCTCCACGCCAACATTCCCCGCTTGTTTGAAAGCGATCAGCAATTTTAACCACGAGACGATCTCGGATGGATTTTTGTAGTACCGGATGGTGTTTCCTCTGCCGCTAAGGATACTTTTTCCTTTATGGAGACCTTGTCTCATAATGGTCTTTCCCGCCATCAATCTAAAGTAGTTATCATCGGAAGTTGTTTTTGCTTTCACGAATAACTTCATGAGGGCGAGTTTATTTTCCACAAAATCCTGCAACCGTGCTCTGTGTGGTTCAACAAAGCGATTGTAATTGATGTATACCCTCAGATTATCCGCATTTTTATAAACAGTTTATCCTCATGCATTTTTCTTTCGATGTCCTTCAGCTATTTGTTCTCACCCCGAATCCATTCTTTACCTTTTAGATCCTTTATTGTGTTTGCTGAAAATCTGCTTTCTCTTGTTCTATCGATTCAAGGGTGGCTTTGGTTTTTTCTTTTCCCAGCTTTCTCAGCTCTGTCGCTGTCGTTTTCTTCCTTTTTCATTTTTTCCAGTTTGGCTTCCCACGCATGTTTTGATTCTGCTCGCCTCATCATTGTGGCGGCGTGGCTTTTCGGAGACTCCGGCACTAAGTTCTTCAGCAATCGTTGTTGATGTTGTTGAGTCGATTTGAGCATGTCCAACAACTGATCTTGCTTGGCATCGTACGTCGGTTTCGATTCGTCAAGTTTAGTAATACGTGGCTTGAACAGTTCCCCGGCGACATTTCGCTGAAACAACTGCTGACCTATCTTGACCTCGAGGACGCGCTGACGGAAGGCAGCCCGCTGATCGACAAACTTTTTGAGAACGTCCTCTGACGACTATGGGTGATCTTTTCGAACGGCATTGTTATACCAATCAGGCATGTAAAATTCGTCAAAGCCTTTTCGACAGCGTTCCGGGATTGACTCTGCGTCGCGATGAACGTCATAAAATTGTGCTTAGAACTTGACGTCGCCGCGGCGTATCAATGTTTGAATTCTTTTGCGGTGATGCCGCTGCAGTGGTCTCTCGCTATCTTGTCGATGTCTCTGTTGTCAAGACCGGAAAACAGCACAAAACAGCCGGTGTTACGTCGGATGTATTTGGGCATATCGTAGTACGGCTGAATGAGAAAAATGTGGTTACATCGCTTGTTTCGCGACAACGAGAACTACTCGCAAATGCGGTTCATGCTTTCGCGGTCGATTTAAGTATCGTCGAGCACGATGATCCGATGCATGTTCGAATCCAGTACTTCAACAGGTTGTATCTGATCAGGAGCTGCAACGGTGAAAACCGTGAATCGCTCGCCACTGTGTTTCCGATACCATGTCGTCAGACTCGTGAAGTGTCCTGTATTTGTCTTGGTGAGAATTGAGCGCGTATATGATTACGCGATCGTACATCAGCAAGTTGTTCAGGAGAATTTTCAAGATCAGATTCGTTTTATCACGGCCAGTCGGACCCACGATCATGTAATGGCAATCCGGCATCAAAAAATGATGCTTGTGCGCTCTCTTTTTCGTCCTCGTGTTGCAATTGATGATGTTCTTTTTCTATATGTATGTGAATCATTTCTTACACTTCCTCTGGTACACTAGTAGGTGGATCAGGAAGCACCTCTGCGAATCAGGATGAGATTGACAAAAAAGTCAACCGCTCTAAGGATTCCGTGCAGGGTAATCTCAACATGAGCCTTCACAGCATCGTCAATCTCGACGACGTGAGTTACCCACCTCCGGATGCAACGACGCACGACGGTCTCACTTGAGCAGACTCGCACACACTAAATTGTTGTTGACCGTGACCGGAAACTTGCATGGGTGGGAGGATTTATAGGGACTTGCAGCTCCAAACGGATAAGTCTTGTGTGCGTCGCAGGCCGTCATCTCGGAAGATCTCGAGGTGGTACTCGAGTACAAATAAGACAAAAACCGGCGGTGTTATTTCTAGGAAATTTAGTCGTCGAGGCAGTGCTCACTGCCACTTATGACGCGATTACGTTGATGAAATCAGCCAAGACTTGGCGACACTTCCTACGACGTGGCCGACCACCGAGGGCACTCAAGCGATCTAGACACGCAGTTGAAATCTCTCGGGCATACTAAATTATCGCTGACTGGAAGAACCCTCGCCGAAAACCTCGTCATGGGAGGGTTTAAAGTGACAGGATTACCAACGTCGGCACCGCCTTCCCAGGACAGAGAGGTCAGTTATAAGCAAGTGAGGGATTATGCGCTAGCACGCACGCAGGGGATCCATGACGGGCAATCTCACCATGGATTACAATAAAATTTCATTCAATCGACTCCCATCAACAGCATCGACGTCGTCAATAAACTCTACGTGGACAAGCGACGCATAAAAATAATAATGGTCACATTCCTGTGTTACCCTCGACAACTGGAAATAGAGGTGGATTTTTCGTATCGGCGTCGTCAGAATACGATGCCTCTCATATGGCTTATCTCGTGTACGCTCAAAATTTAGTCGCTATTAATGCTGCCAACGAGTGGGTGACGGCCGGAGTGACTTCTAATTTTAGGATGCAGGTCAATCTTCCCTCGCCTGTCTCTATCTGGAAATATTCAGCTGCGCAGAAGTGTGACAGGAACACAGTGTGTTCTCACCTGGAGAGTCGATAGCATTAAATCCGATGCAAGCACGGCAGTGATATATAGCGGAACTACGGCTCTTTGAAGTACTCTGCTAAAATTTATCACTGATACCAAATATACAGCTTTAAAAATTGTGGGGCTATCGGCAAAGCTTACCAATCTCAGCCTGAGTTACTTTCAGATTTTTACCCTGGATGATCATATTTAGATCATCTGCGACTGGTTGTTGCGATCTTATTTAGATCGATCTTATCTAGATCCTCTCATATACCATGGCATAAATCGTCCGCGTCGCTATGAAGATGTACCAGTTGCTGTTCGATGATACTTACAGGCAGGACGCGTCGTATGATACCAATGACCATCACGTGCTCAAGCAGACCACGGGGATTTACTCGGATATCATCCGGGTGAGAAACGCTAGTAAATCGCCACTGAAAAAGGCTTATGAGTGCTGAAAACACGATCACGTCAAACTGTCTCACCTGTCCGTGGGATAAATGCGATAGAAGCAGCTCAGATAAGCCCTCGATAAGTATTTTGCCATATTTAAATTTTGCAAAGATAGAGAATCGGCGAGGATGGCTAAAACTATCTTAAGCATCGTGCAAGCTATCGTCAATGAATTGCATCCGAGTCTCGTGGATGCGATCGAAAAAAGCGGATATGTCAAACGACGACGAAGTGGTCGAGGAGAAGGCGACAACACACATCGAAAAGATCACGAGTGCATGGACAATGTCGTCTCACCAAAACGATTTCGCGGCAACAGAAAACTGCGCGATGCCATCGACAAACCAAAATTTTTTCACCATGCCGGCTTTGAGTACGAGAACGCGGACAAGATCATGGAGTGATGGCGCTCGAAGAGCGATCTGCAAACGCTGACAGATATGCTGCTGACGACGATGAGACCGCAGGACCAGTGCTGAATCCACTTAAGGCAATATAAGCTTTATGGTGTGTGATCATGTATGGAGATTATGGAAAGGTGGATAAAAATCTAGCTGGGGAGGTGTACAAGTATCTGGAGAGTTTTAAGCTAAAAGATCTTGAGAGTAAGCTGGCCCATGTTCTTAAGGAGGGCGACGTCATCGTCAAGGATATTTTCTTTATCCTCCAGTTGCCTCTCTGGATCTGCTTGAGAAAAGAAATGATCAAAAACCAAGTATGAATCTCTCCTGCATGGTGTGGGTCAGAGTGTTTCTCGAGAAATATTAGCTTGGGAAAAAGAATAGAAACCTGGAGAAAATAGTTAATGCTTTTTATCACCTTTACAGATATAACTTTTATGATAAATACACTATAACGTTTCGTGTAGTCATGGTGACAAACTCTTATGAATATCTAGAGCGCATTAACTTGCATGCACCTTCTGACATGTTAGCTCATCTTGTTAAATTAAACCAGATGATCGAGATAAAGAAGGATCTGGTGTTTAGGATGCCGGTTAACCGTGGTCTCACAAACGAGTTCGAAGACAGAACCATCAAAGAAAAAACGCACAGAACATTTTTGAAAGAATATTTGCCACAGCTTGAGACGCTGATCAAGAGTTTAGTAGACGCAAAAGAATAAGATGATAAAGCTCATTATCGACTTCAATCACATCGACGAGAATTTGTCAGTGGAGGAGCGTCGCAAGCTAGAATTGTATTACCGCTATTACCATTGAAAAGTCTACCTGTACAATCAAGCGTACCGACATTATAAACGCATACTAAGATTCATCTCAGTGACGCCGATAGTCACGACCACTACAGGAGTAATCTCCATGGGCGCGATGGCCAATCCGATTATATTGATTTTATCCGGGTCCGAATTGGCATAGCAAACGATAATGAAACGCATCGAACCACGAAAAAAAAAAAAAAAAAATGAAAAAAATAGTGCCAAACAGGCCATTCTGTCGTATCAGAAAATGCTTAATAAAAGACGCTCGCCTCTGCGCGGAGCTCCGTTTGACATGTCGTTGCTTATTCGCGAGATGAGAACCGTCGACGACCTTATCATGGTTGATTACCAGTGCGGGTTAACGTCGCTGAGCGGATTCGAGAAATATTATGATAAAAAGTACGTCACGGATTATCATCGTTTGTGATATATAAGAATATTTTTGACTACGGCAACGATGTTGCTGGCGAGGTCTTTGTCACTGACGTGATCCTGCATAATCCAGATTTAATGAAGCCATTGCGGCGGGGTACGAAATAAAGTCCCTGTGACGCTGAAACTGATCATGACGAAATCTCAACGATCAGCGCACATGCAAATCTTACTCATGCGAGAGCAGCGATCGGAGTTATTGCGAAACCACATCGTGTAGATGTTTTAAGACTAGGATCTGATCAGAGAGCACTACATGAGATGTATTAGTGAAAAATATCTCAAAAAGCTCTTAAACTTATCTTAGTCTTAAAATAGAACAATGGCTGACGTAGTCAACAGAGTTAACCCGATCACACCCGATACCTCACTTACGTCATAGTGGAGATCTCGAAGAAGCAATCGTGAACGCGTTCAATCTGACATCAGCGTGGTACTCGCGTTCACCAAAGTGATCGAGGTAAGAAACGATCTCGTATTGTTCACAGCGGTGCAAGAGAAAGGGCTCTACGACAATGGACATCGATGAAGATCTCATTTTCAGGCACCGCATCTCTTACATGACTCCTCATTAAACTGATACATGGACATTAAACTATCTGAAAACCATTTTAGAAAACATGTTTCAGGAGAGATTGTCTCACAAGACTTTGCACAATTTTTTTTTGCCATCCATCAGGCCTTATCTCCAAGTTGTCTAATCGTTTATGGGATTTATCCTTTTAGAGATGAAGGACGGATTATTCGATGGGAACTACACGATGAGCTTCAAACACAAAACAATGACAGTACATCGTTACTCTGATCCCACCCACGTACGATAGAATATCCAGTGGTGCTAAACCTTAACGCGAGTGTCTTTATATGACGCACGCTCTGAACTTCTCCAACGGCATTAGCCTTGTAACGACTAAACACGGGATGAACTCTCCAGTAGGTTGTGGTCGCTGCCGAAATTGTCGTAGGAGACATTGTCTCGGAAAACTGTGTTTGCGGCGATGACTGCAGCGGAGTTTTCTCGCACATGTACGTCATGTTTAATTCTCGCCAGAAACTCGTTGACCACAGCTGAATATTTTTTGATTCGGTGTGTGGTCCTCAATTTCTCGTAGTAATATTGAATCGTTCTTATGTTACGACCACGGCAATGTTGACACACTGTAGCTGACCTCAAACACCTGCTTGACAGTCGAGGCATGGTTTAAGTCCTTGACTTCCCTTTTTGATGAGGTCATTATGCTGAGAGGTGTAAGGGCGAGTAAAAGGCGTCTTTGTGTGGCAGTGATGTTTCATCGAGTCTCAACCACGCATCGACGTACTCGTAGGGATAAATTCCTTTTTGCTGGAGTAGTTTTCATTTTTCAGGATCTTCTTCACCGATGAGAGGTAAACCCTTGTTCAGGTTCACTTTTCTCCATCTCACAGATAACTAGTTCAACCTATCCTTGAGAATATATATATATATATATATATATATATATATATATATATATATATATATATATATATATATATATATATACATATATATGAGCTCAGGATAGGTTAAACTATTTATCTGTGGGATGGAGAAAGTGAACCCGGACAAGGGTTTATCCTGCGACGCGATATGGCTCGTCGTCTCATTGGCATTGTTCGGTCGCTGCGTGAAGCAGGGTTTTCTGTGAATGTGTCCTATCCAAGATCGAATGCATCTCTGTACGAGTTGATCGAATGAGTCAGAGAAGCCATAAAGGCACTTCCAAGAAGCGCTGCCGGAAACATCGTTTCTCGTCGTAAGCTTGTGAGCGAGTAAAAAGCGCTGGAGGCACGAGAAATCATCACCACGCAGCAGTACATGCAGCAACTGCGAGACAAGTACAAAGCGCTCACTCGAAAAACTGCCACACCTTCCAAACCCCATCGAGGAGAGCACGAGGTCACGAGTCGATCGAGGCGAGCTGACGTCAAAGAAAGATTACCGAAAATCTATCCACGAGTCATTCAACGACAACGCGATACAATCATGCGGATGACATGACTGTTTTAGAAAACTGTTTTCAGCGACGGTATCTTCTGCGACCTCAGCAAGGTTTCGGGAAATAAGGTTTCCATCACCAATACAAACTGAAAAAGCATAACGAAGGTGCCGACAAAGGATTCATTTACGATCATCCACACTTACTTCAGCAAGGAGTCGACAAAGAACTTCTTTAGCGCATTCTTAAACCTACCGTGGATGTAGAACTAGGAAAACACGCAGCCATTAAACTTGGAGGAGATCTTAATGTTCATTTTGTGCGAGAACAAAAGAGCATCGATGCGTTGATCAAATCAAAATCGCTGATCGTATATCGCAGTGACTATTTCAACAGCATCGTCGACATCGCATGGTCTTTTATCCAACTCCGCGTCGAATATTATCAGGAGTCAGGATCGGCATGGGTTTTCGCCGGAGTCAATTCTGTCTAGTTTCAAACTTCCAAATTTACACCGATGCTTGGAAGTCAATACTTGCCACTTCCCAAGCAAGTCATCGTAACAAAATCAAGCATCGACGTCAAAAACAAAGATGACTTTTGTCTCGTGTTGGTGATCCTCTCCGCACTATATTCAGCAGAAGGCAATGCCAATCGCGTCTCCAAGTACAAGCCGTATTTTAGCGACATCAAAACTACCGGGATCACCTTTCCGGCGGGGTCAAAGACGTCCCTAAACTGGAACCGCTCAACTCTCCATTAATGTTTTTGGACTCGATGAAAAGAAAGCGGGCGATCAACAATTCGTGGTCTAACCCAAGCTGATCTCCAAAACAGCCTCACAACGCAGCTTCAGTTTATTTTATTACTAACACCATTTTGTATATATCAAAGACTTCAGTCGACTATGCATATCACAATACACACAGCATAAAAATCATGGGTATTTCTTTTATCTTTGCTTACAATGCTTTCCTCAACAATAAAATCTACACGATCACGTCACGTCGGGATAATGCCAGGAACTACAAGCCGTTCAGATGCCGTGCTAGGGAATACTACAGTTTGAACACCATCATAAAAAATAAACGCAGACGTTTCATATCATCTTTGGCTCAGATGCGATCCTTGAAAAAGTACAGGGACCCTCGACTGATTCAGACCATTCTTTCACTCAAGTGGAACAAAAACACTTCCCGTGCACCATCGGATAAAA
>JAECUM010054445.1:0-31888 GCA_016617855.1 Megalonaias nervosa
AAGAAAATGACGACAAAGCCAACACACTTTCTTACATATACTAGTACCAGAAGAATTAGCTTTTACCCTTTGATTTCTATGAACCTAATTTGTTTCATCCCTGTTCAAATCGTAAAATTTATAAATGACATTTCAGAAATAATTGTTTCATGTTCCTATCTTTCAGTATAAAATTGCTTGCTATGTTGAAAAAATACAATGTGCAATTTTAAAATAGCTTACTTTTCATTGGGGGCATTTGGGGGGATTGGAGCGTGTGTGACTTTACAACTAATGAATAATGTTGTGTGGAAGAAGTTCATGAGAATTAGAACAAGAGGACTGTTTAGATGCTCATGACTTAAATGTTTCAGCTATACAACACGAAATAAATCATACAATAATAACACATATGTGGTTTGTATGGGGGAGCACCTTAGTGTATTTCAGAGAGAGAGAGAGAGAAAGAAAGGGAGAGGTGTAAGGTGAGGTTGTTTCCACTGGCAACATGCACAATGAAGTGAATGGTGGCATACCTCTATGTACTGTGACTGAAATTTCTTTACATACTAAGCACACATCTAATCAAAATGGCTGTCCCATGTTCTCGAAAAATCAGCCTGAACTCGTCCAAAGTACTCTACCTTTAGCAGATATTAAAATAGGAAAATTAATTTTGCCAGAGTACGCAATACCAGATTCTGAAAGTGCCATGTATGAATCACAAAATATAAATAAAGCAAAAAGAAAGTTATCAGCTCAGTATTTTTAACCTTTGAAGTCAAACCGTACCTTGGGATGAATGTGCATGTCACGTATCATGGCAATCTTCAAAGTAGGTTAGGTGGGATGGTGATAACGATTCTGCTGATGGACAGATGGATGTCAGACAATACACCATCCGTAAGTTTCTAATCTATGACCAGATGAGGTTAACAATCACAAAAATAATCATATTCCAAAGCCTGTATATTAAAAATAATATAAAATACACATTAAAATATTCTTAGGTGAAAATGATACCTAGATCCGCAACTGTTGAATGTGCATGTAATGGTTTTAGTACTACCCACATGGGTTGATCAGACACTACCTTCCTGACCACGGATGTGGAACTTAAATGAATGTTTCTTTAAATAAAAGGTGATATGCTCTCTGAATGCTTTATTACAAGACATTTCATCTAACAGGTGCATAACATGGCTTAAAGAAATGGCTCCTGCTTCGCTATCACTGCCTGCAACCATGAATAAAAAGAACAGTACATCTAGTTCTAATATGACATATTCAAGAAAAAGACATGCTACTTGTTGAAAATTATATTTATTAGTCTAGCCCGTTCTTCTTATCATCCAAGATATTTGATAGAAAGGACTTCTGTGCATGTGTGTGTTTCTTTTTTCTTTGGATAGTGGTTTCCAAATCATTTCCTAATCTTCTTGACAAATAACTTTTATTTTGGCTTTTATATTTTAGCAGCATCCAGCAGTGAGAAATGTCAGGTACAGTATGAAATGCAAATAGTTAAGATATTGTTTACGTATGGTAAAAGAAACACCAAAAAGAATGGCACAAGTGAATCATAAAAATTTGTCACATACACAAAATTTACACATTTTCCTCACTTGAATTAGGAATTGTAAGCCTACACCTTTAAAACATACATTACAATATAAAGAACTGCACACCATCTAGTCACCTTTCAGTGCTCTTTCAAAATTCTTAAAAATATACCCTAAAGATTTTAACAAATTCATCACCCGACATGATCTTTGATGCAAGATAATTATTAGAGAGGGCAAGTAAACATAAACTGCTCTCAACAAAAGAGAAATTATTTAGTGGGCTTGAGAAATTACGAAAAATTCAAACAAAACAACTGCTCTCCTGAAACTCTTATGATTCACTATCTTACAAAAGGAATACATGAACTAAGCACATTAACAATCGCTAGTAAACAACTACAAATGAAATTTTTTTTGTTGTTTTTGTTTTTGTTTTTTTAATCTAAAGTTTTTCCAAAAATTGGGATTTGGCTTGAACAGCTTTCACAACATCCAATTTGGCCAGTAAATTGGCATATGTGACAGGTGTCTAACATGTAATTAAAAGGGTCATCGATATACTGGTAAATATAGTTGTAATATTCCAATTCATTTGTGGCAAATACAACCATTATGTAAATTTCGTAAAACAAATTTTAGAATTATTTTGTCACGTAAATTGAAGACATGATATTAATATCATTTAATTCGCAAGAAGATTAATCAAGAATTTCTGTATATTCCTTACTGATGGAAACTACCGAAGTACTAGTACTGTGAAAAAGTACCATGGTATGTACCACCAGAAAATAATACCATGGTAAAATGGTATATTGATAACACCGTGCACCACTGCAAAAGACAATGTCATTTTCACAATCACAACCCAATTCACCACTTTGACCCCTTTACCCCCAAACCTTGTAGATATTCCATCTCCCTCTCTTCATGGTATTGTTGCAGGTATTTTATTTCTAAAATCAAATGACGGGAATTTTGTACATATTTTTTTTAATCATTTTATGAGCAGCAAAAATGTTGGTGCATGTTCCTCATTATCTTGTCCTGCACATGGTGTAAATGAATACAGGTGACACTTGATTTATGGCAATATGATTTACACGCTTTCATTTTAACACCACTTATAATGAAGAAATGACAATTTGTGACACTGTTCATTTTTACACCACTGCTGGCACCATGTGCTGTGAATCACATACAGCTCGTATATGTAATTTATTTTGAAAATTATCCATAAATAATCATTACTGAAAACTCAGAGGTATAATTTGGCCAAGAAGTTCCTTAACTTACAAGTATCCTATGGGAAACTTACTTTGGATTTATGCCATAACCTCAGGAACCCATATATCATAAATCAAGCATCACCTTATGAGAAATTACATGCAAGAATTCCATGATTTTTCTTATATCCTTTGGAGCCCAAATCCCCTACCCATGAGAAGAATGTAAACAATCATGTTTGATCTCAGTATAAAGGCTATATATGCTTTAATCTATAACTAGGAAATGATTCAAATTATAATATAAAAATGTTCAAAAATAAGTTTTTCACATTAGAAACTATGTTAGTAGTGTCATCTGCAAACCGAAACAAGCCCATAAAATAAACTGTGTTAGTAGTGTCATCTGCAAATCAAAACAAGTGTATAAAAAAAGTGAAATGCTGACAAAATTTAATTGAAAAATTGCATGAAAATTTAGTCAGTTTATCCAGATATGCATATAAACAATGACAGCAAATTTCATTTATCTACATTAAGTGGGTTCTTCTTTAATGTCCAAACAAGGTTTTCATCACCCAAGTACAAGTCCAAAAAGCTGAACATGCAAAAAATTTAAAACTGCTGTCATGGATGGAATAATCAGGTCACCTACATATGAATACAAATATGCCTATGTAATTCTATTTATCTACCTGAAATGGTTTTTGCTTAACTGTGGTAACAAGGCCTTGTCAAAGGAGTCCAAGTCCCAAAAATTAAAAAAATGTGTAAAAAGATTTGCTGCAAGAATTCTACAAGATATCATGTCTCCCCCTACTCTGCCCTGGCTTAATTCTGTGCCCACAGAATTTCCCGAAGTAAACAAAGTAGGTTACAGTTATTTTTTATTTCTATGGTGATCAGAACCCACTACAATGAATACAACCATCAAGTTTCATGCCTGTACATACAAAAGTGCCAGACAAACTGACCTAAATGAGTAAATTAACTTTGACAAGGCTGTTGTTATTCCGTCATGTGCAACAAATGTTACTGCAAAAAGGGTGAAAGTATAAAAAGGTCATATGAATACAAATATGCCTAACAAACTGAATTTTGTATTTCTCAAGTGGTTTTTGCTTATTCAAGCTAAAAGCATTTTTGTCCTTAAAATTTTTTTCCCCCAAATTGTAAAATGTAAAACCAAATTTCAAAAGTCGCTGTTATTTTACTATTAGGCTGAATCAGAGCTGTGACAGAGATGAAAAGATACTGGAAAAACAATATGTCCCCCTTCTGGTATTGCAGTATGAAAATCTGCTTTGGATTACCTTTTCTTTTATCATAGATAATCTGAAGAGGAACTGAAAACCTAAAATCTGTTGATATTTATGAATAATTTAAAACTAGTGACATAAAATGTAACACTCAGAAAACATAAGTAAACATTATTTAAGCACAGACTTAAATATTTATTGTTTCTTGTTATTTGTTAATTATGAATTCACATTCACAGATCAAATCTATTAAGGATGAAAACAGTGATATTCCATGTTACTTTCTGCACTATGGAGTCAATCTCTTTGGGTCACGTGGGAACAATGACGTTTTTCTGACGTTATCAAGTCCTAGATAAAGCATGGTCACTCTCTCCAGACCTTAAAAAACAGATGAAACAAATTCTGGAATGTTTTCTTACACAAACAGTGCAATAACTGAATATACAAAAGTACTATAGGGACCCATGTTTATAATTAAGAGTGCGTTTAGTCTTTAACATGAAAACTAAGTTCTGTGAAATAAATTAGCTAAATTTCATTGATATAAACCAAGAGTTCAATTTTTTAAAATATTAGCCATCAGTAAATTAGCACTTCAAATACAATTTCAGCAGTAAGCAACTCTAAATAGACTTCAAAATCTTGAGACAAAATCAGCCTTCTCATTATCAACCTGTAACTGGCAAAATGACCATCTACTTTATTGAAAAAATCTTAACACTACTGCAGCCTTAAAAGTAGCACAGAACTCCAATTTGTCTGTTAATGCATGCAAAACATAAATGGAATAATATCGTAGCAAACCTTGGAATATAACCTATAATAAATAATTTTAAATTGAGTCTGTGGTGGCATATAACATACCTATCCCTCCTCCTGCATGTGGTGGAGCACCATATCTGAAGGAGTCAATGTATGCCTGGATTGTATCTAGTTCTGAAATGAACAAAAAGAATAAAACATGTTTTTTGTAAAGTTATGTTCAGTTTTACTTGTTACTCAATAGGCTGAAAAAGTAAATGAAAAAATAGAGTTTATTTTAAACAAATAATGTTTTCTGTCTATATAGACAAGATATGTATGCACTATTGGTGATTCGCACAGAAGTCACTGAAAAATATTTTGTAAAGCACTTTTACTTTACTTTCAACTTGCCATTTCTGTCACATGCTACAGAGTGAATCTTCTTAAACCATTAATTTTAGATTCTGAAAATATTTAAAGTAGTTTTCTTTCATCATATTAATAAATATGTGTTTTCATATCAGCATTTATGTACATCCAAAGTCAGTCATCTTGGCCCAAGTTTTTTTACTACAGGAAAGTGGCAATGTCAAGGTCATATGCAACCTGACATGTACAACTAACAAAGCCAACAGAAAACACACTTGATGACATTTTTACCAATCAATTCAATGTAATTTTACAACAATTACAGTTATATTTAGTTCAAGTTCTAAAAGCATCGTATGATGTGTTATACACTGAAAACAGCCCAAACCATACTGTGGCACAGCTGGCCTCATACAAAGTCTATATGACTATCTACTTCTGTTTTAAGTAGTTGTTGTTGTCGAGGGCTTAATGCCATTTTATAGCACACAATAGGCTATATATGGTGGCCAGTATAACTGTTGGAGGAAGTACCTTGGGAAACCCATGGGCCACTGACACATGGAAAGCTAGTGGCAAGCTTTCTCACATACCCACACTGATCGAGCCTGAGACACGAGCCAAAACAGACAGAGGTGAAATGGCAGTTATCAGTAAAGGGGGGTGCTTTAGACCACTCTGCTACCCAGGGCCCCAATTCTTATTTAAGACAGAATATAGGCATTGTAAAAGGCCATGTCTGTTTGCCATGGTAAAGTATGGGATGTTTTCAATACATTACATTTAATTGATTGATAATATTAATATACATACTTATTCCATGCTCCTTGGCCCTGGCTGTCAACATGTCTGGATCATGAACTCGCTGAGCACCAGACATGATTTCTTCCCCACGCATAAAGAAATCATAGGAGTTGGACCATTTCTATACAAGACAAAAATCAGAATTTTAACAGTATAAATAAAATGGACTATGTAGATCCTTTTAAATATTCACTATAGACAAACAATTCTAAAAAAATTTTAAGGAATCATAAAATTTTGCTTGTTGTGAGCCGGTCTGCTTCGTATAGAGTTGAAGATAATAGGTTAACTTAAAACTGCTAATATTCTTTATAAGCAGGTGTCCTTAGTACTGATATGGTCTTTATAAACAGTGCCCTTTACAGTGATGGTGTCATTTATAAGCATTTGTCCTCAAAAATGATGATGTCCTATATAAGCATGTGTCCTTTATGGTGATGATATCATTATTAAGCACATGTCCTCAATAATAATGATGTAATTGCTCATAAAAAAACCTGTTATTTTGATAATATAAGCCTATTTACCAAGTCTGACAGAAATCAGATAAGAAAGTGAGTCAAGAAACTGCTGACAAGCTCAGCCAATGAAATGCAAGAGCATTTCATTACTATGAATGGCTCTTGCCGATGATTATATTAGTCTTCATCAAGGAAGTCTATTTACCATGTTTTACTCAATAATATAGTCTCAGGAGTGGTACCAAGCTCAGCCAATCAGGTGCAAGATCACTTTATTAATATGTCTCTTGCTCTTTAGCAAACTCATTCAAGCCCATATTCTATGTTTGATCAAAATTGGATCAGAAATAAGATTTCCAAAGTGGAAACAGTCTCAATCAATCAGGTGCAAGATCACCTGATTCAAATGTACATAGCTCACTCATTATCTAAGACTTCTGAGACAGTGATGATATATGCATTCATTCCAAGCTTGATCAAAGCTGGATCAGAAAAATGATCTTGATAACATGCTCAGCCAGTCTAATGCAAGATCACCTCATTAATATGCATGGTTTCTCTCCTATCAATACTTGTCATTGATTATGATGATATAAACCTATATGCCAAGTCCGATCAGTTATAAGGCCTCCAAAGTGAAAAGAAGTCAATGTTGATGGATAAAAGGTGGATGTATGGCTATACTGAAAATTCATTTAGCCTTACAGCCATGTAAACTAAAAATGTTTTTTGTGTGAAAAATAAGAATTTGTCAGTTGACTGAACTTGCGTTTCCATTTCTGGAAAATAAATGTAACAATTTCAAGCTTCATTAAATTTAATTATACATGTATGTGTATTCATTGACACTGACAGCAAACATCAATTTCTAACAACTTGCCTAAATGCAAAACTTCACTAAAGTGTGACTGACGGATGGAGTAGAAAGAGATACAATTTTAAAAGTCTAAAACTTCCTTTTTGTTAACATAAAATATTTCTGCTCATCATTTTTATGTTTATTTTAAAAAAATTTACATAAGAAAAATTTCTTAAGATAAAGAAATGAACTTCTTCAAAGTACATGTAATTAATGTGTGAGATGCATCATGAAAAGGGAAGTAGTTAGAAGAAGTATATCTTTGAAAACTAGTGCTAGTACATACATTATCCTCTGGGTCAGGCATGGTGTAGAATGGACGCACTGCTAGAGGAAACTTGTCCAAAATATAGAAATCAGTGTCATACTGAAATAAAATATTAGTAAGTGATAAACAACATTAAGTAACTGTATAACAAAGGATTTTTACCGCCTCAAAATTACAAACATATCTCAAATGTAATGCAGTATGTGTAAAAATTAGGAAACCTGTTTACTGTACATGTTGGTAGTTATAGCACGCATTTTATAATTGGTCAAATGTATATTCTTTCATAACCATTCAAGTTTTTGGTGGTTTTTGTGGGGTTTAAAATCATTTTTCAGCAAATGATAGGCTATGCATGGTAGCCAGTATATTCAGTGTTGGAAGAACCAAGGAAAGCCAATCGATCAACAGCAAGCTACTGGCAAGTTTTCTCACATACCGACATTGTTTGAGCCACAACTCGCATGGACAGAAGTGAGTGATCTGTAAAGGCTAGGACCTTAGAGCACTAAGATAAGGGATATATCATGACTGTTTAAAGATAAGGGATATATCATGACTGTTTAAAGATAAGGAGATCATTATGATTAAGGAAAATTACAATATCATGACTATTTAGGGTAAGGACTATATTGTGACTTTTTAAAGATCAGGACTATATCATGACTATTAAGGATAAGGACTATAGCATGACTATTCAAAGGTTTAAGGACTATATCAAGAATAGTTAAAGATAAGGCATATATCTCGACTATTTGAAAATAAAGAGTATATCAAGACCATTTAAGGATAAGGAGAATATTAAGACAAAGGAAAGTTACTATATAATGATTAATTAAGGATAAGGGGCATGTCATTACTATATCATGGCTACTTAAGAATAAGGACTATATCATGACTATTTAAAGGTAAGGACTGTATCAGGACCATTTAAAGGTAAGGGGTATACCATAACTATTTAAAGATAAGGAGTAGATCAGGACTATTTAAGGGTTTGGGGTATATCACAACTAATTAATGGTAAGGACTATATCAAGACCATTTAAAGATAAGCGGTATATCATGACTACATAAGGTATGGGGTATATCATGACTATTTAAGGGTAAGGACTATATCAGGACTATTCAAATATCAGGAGTATATCATGACCATTTAAGGGTAAGGAGTATATCATGACTATTTATGGGTAAAGACTATATCAGGACTATTTAAAGGTAAGGAGTATATCGAGACTTTAAATTAGTAGCATGTAATATTTAAATATCAAGTGAAAGTTACAAAATGGAAGATATTACCTAAGTGCTCTTTACAAATTAAGATGTATGATGTCAATTCACTTTTAGTCAAATGCCTCAGACAATGTGTAAACAAATGCACAAGTCAGATGCATATCCACAAAAAAATATCCTAAGAAAAATTAAATTTCTGCAAATCCACAAAAATAACAAAATCCTCAAAAATATAAGACGAGGTCCATATGATTACATATTTAATAAACATGGTTAAAGGATCTTATTACATGATAGTCAACTTTTTGCCTGCCTCAATAATGCTATCTTCAATCGCCAAGGTTCCGATACATTAACCTACCATGTTTGGAGGATCGATCCGACATTTCAATGCTGTGCTCTATTGGAGTTGCCTCCCTTAGCATGTAAAGCCAACTAACCAACAGCGTGTAACAGCACTGCATTGTACAATGGCAAAAAATGGTGGAGTCAACTGACTTCAAATGGATACTTTTTAAGTGTGAGATTGAAAGTATGACAACATACCAATAGAAGCCATTAAAGGTGTATTTGAGGGAAAGGATGTACTTGTGCAAACATACATGGCAGTACAAAATCACTTATGAGTCCATTTCAGTTGTGTGCACCCCTTGTCTCGATCAAGAAGGAACAGTGTTCAAATTTGAACAACATGATTTTGATCGATGTGTTGGCTTGCTATTGCATTCAATGAGGCACTGAAATATCTGAGGTAACTGATCAAGGTGTTGATAAGTTTGCATAATTGGAACCTTGGCTAGCGAAGATCTAATAATGAAATTATTACATGTTAATTTTAATGTTATTCCTCAAATATTACTTAAAATCATTTGGTTTTGAAAGCCTCAATTTATTTGGGCTGCTATTAGTGTTGTGATGTCCTTAAGTCACTGTGATATCAACAAAATAATTACTATTTAATAATAACAATGGGCTTGAGTGCAGTTTAAAATGCCACTACTTACAAAGTCTTTTTCTATCATGCAGTGGAAAAAGCTGAAGATCCATCTGACATAAAATATTTAATGGCTGGTTCCTTTTAAAAATACATGGAGGGGGGGGGGGCATCTTTGTCAAATTCAAAAAGTATGCCACAGATGCAATAAAGAATCTGTTATGAATTTCATTAGATCCGAGCTATGTATTTTTTAAAAGCAGACTTCCTTTGGTACCCTTTATGTTTAAATGGAACAACCATAATGTGTGACATTATGCCACAAAATAGTACTTAATGCTTTTTGTGATAAAGATATATATCTCAGTACAAGAGGTATGTTTTACCTTGGCTTTCACCAATCTTCCCAGGAGTTTTTCATTTGGTGTACTGAGATCCTCCGTATCTGCCATCTCAACTCCAACCTCCCGTAACATTTGTACAGCCTCTCTGAACTCCAACCTCAAACTGAAATCATGTAAATTCTCCTTAAAAACGATGAAGTAAGACCCTGACTCATTTTCCTTACAAGAAAACTTTCAAGATTCTATGAAACCAAGGTTTAAAAAAAGAAATCTATAAATTCTATTGAAATATGAAATAATAAAATATCTGCCACAGTATATTCTAAATTGGTTCTTTAATGCACACAAACTCTATTAATATGATTTAATTTCATGTAAAACATGGCAATATGACCTCACCTTTTTCATCCAATGTATACTTTCTCCAAATTACAAAAAGACACCTTTGTTAGATCAATATTATTCTAAATAAGAACTTAAAGGACGATTCAATTTCCATCTGAACAGATATTTAATAAGTTTTCAATGGGACCAGGGTGGTCTAAGGCACTCTCTTGTACAGATCACTGACATCTCACCTTTGTACACATTAGTTCAAGTCTCAGGCTAGGCCAGTGTGGGTATGTAAAAAAGCTTGCCAGTAGCTTTCCATGTGTTAGTGGTTGTTCTTGGGGTTTTCCCAGGTGCTTCCTCTGCCAAACTTACTGGCTGCCATGTACAGCATATCATGTACTAAAAAATATCATTAAACACATAACAACAAGAAGTTTTCAATCAGGCCATCATGCAAACAGATTAAATAGATGGATCTAGTTTTGATTCCCATTTCATTGCAAAATTTGATTCCCATTTCATATGAACAGAAAGAATCTTAAAATATGTTAAAAATAAGGCAAGAAATTAACCACAAACACTGGCCGTAAATTCGTGCTTACTTCATAATGCAACAGGTATGTTTGCATAGCATCAAATAGATCATTAACCAACTGAAAGAAGTTTACATAAATATTCTACCGGTAGTTTTTGCCCTCTGAGAAGGAAAAGTGACCACTACCTTCTTGTCATGGTGTTATGAAATCTATATTTTTTTAAACTCTTGGTACACAACTGTATCTATATGTAACATCAGAAATGTGTAGACTGTAGTGATTATCTACAAAGATATTACATAACTAATTTTGTACATGGGTACAGATTCTATTTTAATATATTACAGTGCCTGTAGATTATATACGATCTATAAATAAATGTTAGATTTTCTAATAATAAAACCTAATGACATGTTTGGGGAAACTACTCACTGGCAGGAGGGGTCAGGTGCGTTCTTAGAAGAATGGAGTTATTTCCCATTGGATAGGTTAGGTCATGCAAGTAGTTATTGTGAAATATTAGACTGAGTAGTAAGATCTGTCACAAGGGGTATAATACAACATACCGTCAAAATAGACTCTTGAAGATTAAGTAAAGAGAGAATTGAGCAATCAAATTCATTCCTATTTTGGATTTTTGTTTCATATGTTAAAATCAGTCTGCAGATATGTTTAATGTTGTGTTTAGATAATTTGAGAGAAGACAATTGTTAAGATTGTTCACTGTAATTACAAAGTGCTCATTGGACTAGAACATTATTCTGGGATTGATCGATTGATTGCTTATACTTTTTTATGGTGCAAAAGTGCTATAAGGCCATACAGCATCAAGGAAAAGGTTCTTTACAGTTAATAAAAGTTTTATTATCAATCAGCGATAATAAAATCAAACAGTTAAAATCAAAATGATGAGATGGTGAGGGACAATTGTGAATTATTCAAAAGAATGTTGGTCAATGCCATTGTGAGCTGTACATTCAAGGATCTGAAATTCATTTGGAGCAATCGATTCTTTTGGGCCCAAACAGAACCTTTAATGATTATTTTTAATTCGAATCATAATACTGCAAGTTCTTCTTATATTTTCATTTTATCATTGTCAAACTTAAATTATTTGTTAAGTTTTATAAAACTCGTTCCTTTTGCGTCTTTCTGTTACTCAGTTTATGACCATAGAGTCTTAACACCTTCTCTAATGTCAGGATTTGCCTTCATGTGACAGTGGCAAAATTTAAAGTCATTTGCAGCACATCTATTTGTGATGTACAACTGATATCTCGTGGAAACCATTTTTCTTCTTTCAGGCACAAGGATCCTGACCTTTGACCTTTCAATCCCCTTACTGATAGGTTTCTTCCTTATGTCAGATGCAAAGCCATCCATAAAGTTTGGTAATTGGACATGGTATGTTTGAGCTTTTGACCCAAAACTGATAGAATACCTTCTTAACAAAGTTCAAGCTGTCCATAGAATTTGTTACCTGTACAGATTTTGGTTAACTCCTATTACTCTAAAGAAACAAAACTATTAACAAATGGATGAACAGACAGACTACATCACAATACAATACACTAAAGTTTCGGTGGGCATATATAAATTCAAAATATTTCCATCTGATCTTTACCTTGATGACTGGCCCCCAAATAAAGTAAGCAACGCACCCTCTGATTGTACATACCCTTCCAATAACCCCAAAATTAGCAACCCAGAGGTTGTCCAAGTTTCATCTGATTTAGTGGGTTCTGAGCTTGAGAGTCATGTTCACATGTTTCAGGACTGTGTGATCTCTTCCAGACAGGATTTTCACCTGCGCCTTTCTGGTTACAAGTCGGGCATGACAATCACTAAAACCTCCAATGAACAAATGAATGGATGAAGAGACAAGACAGAGAGAAACAAAAACTGTGTCCCATTTTTTTGCAATACCTTGGCTCTAGGAACTTGAATGGTTCTGCAGGGTACTGCTTGTTAATTGTCTGTATCTCTTCTTGATACCTGAAAAAAAAAAATAATGTAGATTTCATGAGTGGAAAAATTCACATCTACGACAAATTTAACTAAAGGCCCCCCAAAAAATAATTTTCCAGTCAGCCAACTGTTCCTGTTTTTTGTTCTGATCCTAGCATGCTTTTTCTCCAGGGTTAAAAAAAAAAATAATCTGAAATTGATTTGCACATCTAACTGAGCCATTCTTGCCCAATACTTATATATACTAATCATTATACTATATATGATGTTAAAAAAAAAAAATTCTGAAAATTTATTTGTGTATCTAATTGAGCCAACTGATATCAGTACTTGAAGTGCTTAGTACATTATATATATATATATATATATATATATATATATATATATCATTATAATGTACATAATGCTTTAAAAAAAAAAAAAATACCTACCTATCCTAATTTTAAAACCAGTACAATTGGAAACACATATTTTTCCCTCTAATTATACATAATAACTTGTAATTATTACAGTCGATCCACAGCAATTATTTCAGTCATGAAAACTTGTTTTGCAATACATGAACCAATACCAGGGATCCTATGCATTATTATTGAGACCTTTCAGTATAAGCCTTACCTGTCACGTAGTCCCTTGAAAATGTAGACAAACATTTCTGCAATCAAGTCAACAACTTCGTGGTAGTGATAGTTGAATGCCATCTCCACGTCAAGTCCCACAAACTCTGTCAGATGTCTATGAGTGTTGGAGTCCTCAGCCCTGAAAACTGGACAATAAATTACAAAAATTATAAATGAATCAAATTTATTGCACTGAGATCATACCATATATACTTGTGTATAAGCTGAATAATTTAGGAAAAAAATCAAGGTCTGGAAGAAAGGGGGGGGGGCAGCTTATCTGCGGGCCAATGTCTAAACTTGACAGTTTTTAAGTCTTTCTGTTGACTACTGTGATGGCTGTAAATCTTGGGACACGAAAAAATAACTTTTCTGTGTCATAAGACATATGCATGTAAAAGAAATCATTTTCGGTGACCCGACACTTATTAAAGTGTTATCAAGTACTATGATTGAATCCTCCAACACGAAATTAAATAAAGGCAAATACAGACTTCAGAATTCGCAGGCCGGTTGAGTTTACTCGGGAGACCAGGCTGAACTATAATGTACAGTACTTACACGATGCAAAGCGTGCATAGCATCACTTAAATCCTTATTTATTCCCAAACATATCTGATGCAGATTTTGCTTTCTTCATTGTTTCAACCAAATTGCATCCTTCCAGATAACATTTCAGCTAGTCCTTAATAGCTGTTTCATTTATTCTGAATCACACACTCACGAGTTACTCATTTTCAATGATATAAGCGATCCTACAAACTGAGGTAATATTTATGAAAAGGTACGCATGATTAATTGTATAAGGCACATAACCAGCATAACTTACATGTTCATGAAGAGTGGTAATAATAAAGGCTAAAATTCTCATTATAGATCAACTAAGATCATCATCAATCTATGTTAGGTTTGTGTTTTGGCTGAGCAACATCATAACTTTCCACACAATTTAAAGCTTGATGTTTCTGCGTCTCCTTTGTTGATGGTGGATTTGTCTTTCGTTTTCCGACAGCAATACAGGCCAGATAATCATTAAAACCCCGAAACTGGCTTGTGTTAAGAGGGAATTTTGACTGGCAACTATACCAGTACATTACTGTAGTTTTGTAAAACGGGGGCAAAGGTATATCTGTCAACTTTTCAAAAGCCAAGTAGGGAGACTGAATAAAATAAGAGAGATTGGGACCTGAAATCAAGAGGTTTTTTGTGGCATTTTTAAAACCTTGTTTTCACTAAATATTGATTGATCTTCGGGTCTAATATGGGCAAAATTCGCAAAAGACATGTGGTTTCTCCCTGTGACGCGCCTTATTTTCTCCCAGGATGTGCCCTATTTTCTTTTTCTGGTCAGCTGTGGCCAAATTGCACAATAGCTAAAGGTTAGTCTTAAATAAACAAATTAAAAGTTAATCCTTATCGATGCAACTATTTTGTGAAAATGACTGGCCCTCTGTCACGATTCGAAGAAACCAATGTTCTACACAACCATGTGTTACGCAAGCACCAGCAATGATTGGCAAATAAAGGATTACCAATTTTGTTGAACTACAGGTACCTAAATAAGAAGCCTCACAGTACCGTACATGTGGCAACTATTTTCCCCTCATTGTATATCCCACCTTATTCCCTTATTGTCAACTCGTAAGGCATTTAGTATTGTTTACTATAAAACATATGTATTGTGAATTAATTTTTTGAGGACACATATGCTGCGTGGTATGTATTTTCATTCCTTCTTTTAATTTAACGATAGTAATTAAAATTTGTATATACAGTAGTCCCCCTCTTGAACGGCCCCTCTGACCAGTGGCCACCCGCTCCTTACAGCCAGAATTCGACGGCACCAATGAATTTGTGTTCAAAACTACCCCTCACGAAAGGCCACCCCGTTAACGCGACCAGCATATTAGTGCAAAAATATAAAATTTACCCCTCACAAGCAGCTGCATTTTATTTTGTAATATGTATCCAGAACCAATTTTATTCATAACGTGTGTTAAGTAATCTGTTTCCCGATGTCCGATTTTCGTTCCTGAAAGAAGTGTTGACTAAAGTACATGTACCACTATGGTTAATATTAAATCATTTACGCTTCACGAGAAGCCACATTTATTCCATAAAGCCAAGAAAGACTCAAATTTTAATCCATACAAAAAGGTAAGTACACGTAATCCAATTAGCCTTACTGCTGTGTTATCATGAGATGTCCGGTTTAGTCACTCTGATAATTGTTAAGATTACAATTAATGAACAGTAGTAACAGCTGAGAAGTGGCGGTATTGATGTACAATACACGAGTCAGCGGGAAAATGGTTTGATATCCTTTATGGCTTCCCTTAGTAAGATGTTGAGCTTGTTCATTTTCATAATTAGTGGCTATTACTACTGACAATAATTGTCAAGATTACAGATCATAACGACCGCGAGGTGCTATTGTTCAGATCAGATCTGCGTACATATTGAAGTGGTTTTGGCTTCTCTCCCTTAGTGTAAATAAATGTAAACACAAATAGGGTACCAGACTGCGACTAATGAATCACGTGACATGATCACTGCCTTTAAAACACACATGGCATTTTGTTTAAATGCAGAAAAGTTGTTTTATCAGTCTTGTAGTTGGCAACACTGACGATTATAACCGGACGTAATTGTCAAGATCATAACAGGGTCAGCATAGTCTAAAAATAGATTTTTGCAGACACACACAGAAAAAGTAGCCTTGAACAAAACAGGGTACCAGACAAAGACCGAAAAATCATGTGACAACACATTCTTTTATGAAGAAGGCATTTCGTTCGCTCTGCAAATGTTTTGTCTGCATAATTAAACCGCATACAGTTAGCAACATCCGAATAAATCATTACAAAACATTAACATGTCATCACGTAAATGGAGATGATTATTTTAGAAAAAAAAGTCGGTTATTCTACTTGACGACATCGAGTGAAGTGGGAAGAGGTAACTTGCCCAAGGATTTTAGGTAGGAAAGACTCGAATAAAACAATTTTATGTTGAAAAGACTCAAATAAACAACATCGTAACCGATAAGGAGGTTATTCAGCAGCAGTGGGAAAATGGAGCAAATGGAAAGAGAATTATGTATGTACCAAGATTTAATGACATTTTTGAATGGTTTTGCAATGTGCATGACAACAACATCTGCTCGCGTATCACGCTTACACCAAGAATAAGAACTATTAATGCATATTCAGTTGAAATAAGTCTATTATTATAACAAGAAGAACTTATTTAATAATTAATGTTCCTTTTAAATGAAGATATTAAATGCCATGAAGAATGTAGCTTTCTTACTGCGTACATTACATATACTTCTCACAAAAAATTTATTCCCCCTCTGGAAAGGCCACCCATCTTATAAGCCCACTTTCCCGGTGCAGAAGGGGTGGCCGTATAAGACGGGGACTATTGTATACGGTATAAAAATGCCAGGTGCTCACTTGTGTAAGTTTCTTTGGTGGGAATGGTGCTACAGCATTCACGGTGATCATAATTGGGATTGAAATTAAATGCCGACAATTTTATTGTCATGCCATTGTAGTGACGAAGTCATGTGAATTGCCAGTAAGATTAACCATTTTTCATCAAAGGGAGTAATATGGACATACGCGGTCAATTTAGAGGTTTGTATTTTTTCTTTATCTTTGTGAAAGCCCACACACTGCCAGTAGTCCTAATGTCCCAGTGATAAATCTTTTGAAAGGGCTTCAGTGTAGGGTTGAGTACATCGTTTGTCTTTCCAGTTAATCTGTAATGCCTGCGGGTGAATGAGATCTTTGTCTTTAACATTAGTAAGTGAGAATCATTTCCGGATTGTTTTTTTTTGTTTATTATTTCTTTTGTTACAGTGTTTCACCAAGCCACCGTTTGTTTACCCGGGTGCAGATGGTTGCAACGTTTGTTTATCAAGCTATAACGCAGGTGATTTAAACTTCGTCTCAAAAAAATGTATTGTTTCTTGATGAGTTAATTATTTTTGGGGGTTTCATTCACTGGTAAATAATATATATTTATTCCACATTTCCCCAGATCCTGATCAAAATCGAATTACATCTAGTTGTTATTACATCAACACTAATAACAATGGCAGAACCTCCGATGAAAAAAAGAAAAATTCTAACACTGGAAGAAAGATTTAATGTAATTGAAAGAAGTGAAGAAGGGGAGACAGCTCGCAAAATAGCAGCCAGCTTAAACGTCGATAAAACACAAGTTCAGAATGTTATCAAAAACAAGGAGTCCATTAGAAACGAATGGCAGAAACATTGTTTGATAGATGTACACTGTATATCTTGATTATATAAAGTTATTTTGAGAGGAATGCATGCAATATTTAACAAGATTTATGAATAAAGGATATGATACATGTACAGTGAGTATGGGTATTTTTTTCTTCTTCAACAGTGCTAACTACTGACCCTGGAAACCAGTCCATTTTCACACACCTGTTATGAGAGACCACCTGTCTTGGGAGACCACTTTTGGTTGGCAGAAGTGGCGGTCTCTCATAACAGGTTTTACTGGTATTAGCATAATTTTCGAAGGATTATTCTGAAACTTCACTATTGTATTTTGGAGATATCATTCAAGTTTAGCGCAGTGGTGCCCGTGATTTGATTCCAAGGAATGTACTTCATTCACCATAATGTACTTCATTCAGCACTTGTTCAAACCTACAATGTACGTGCAGTGGTTCCATTATGTAAATACGTAATTAAACTGTATTGTTGTTCATTGTATTGTCATACTAGGATCAAATTTTAATGAGTTAGGTATTTACAATTTCAAGGCAAAATAAAAATGTAATTACTGGTGCAATGATATAAAATGTCCAATGCAATAATGCATAAACAAACAATAATTGAGTCAAAAGGGAGAGGTAGTGTTACAGCAACTCGAGATTGCTGAATTCTTGTTATCGTTCAATCGAATTATACACAAATCTAAATCAGGCAGAAACAATAAGAAAACAGAAAATTAAATAAATTACTTTTCAAACAAGTTTATACCATTTCTTTTTAATAATCATACATGACAAGCCAGAGATAAGTATACATGTACTTTTTGTTAATATAAGTTTGCCTAAATAAATGCATTTACTGCATGCATCTTGTGAAGTTTCAGAGTTGTGCGTAGGCTTATACGTGGGTCATGCACTTTTTAGTGTTTATAACTGTTCAGTTTTGGGGAGTCGGCTAATATACAAACGGGCTTATACGCGAGTATATACGGTAAACAAAAGGCCCAAGTGGGGCCTGATATCACTCTTCTAACTGACAACACAACATTTAACCATTTTTATAAGCAGGTTTATTTAGTACTGAAAGAATAAAAGCAATGGAAACTATGTTCCAGATTTTATAAACTGCTGATTTTAACTATTGTACAATAGTCTGATAAAATACTTTCCAAAAGATAAAGGTATAATTCATATGCACAGACTCAAGCACATGACTAAAGTCCTCCAAAACTTTTTAAAATTTAAGTTTAAAGACAAAGGTTTAATTTGTGACTTACAGAGTCATAAGACCTTCACACAAATTTAAATTATAATTTACAGGTTGTTCTTTTTTAAGGCCATGACAACCTTATTACAATACACTGACTTAAGTGGACATCATAGCTGCCAACCCCCAAGTACAAAAATACTGATTGCTTATGACAAAAATACTGATTTTCAGGACCAAATACTGATTTTTAAAATTTTAATGCATATGTAACTACTTACAACATATACAACCATCAGAAAGGTTGGACAGTGCCTTACATAATTATTTAATGTTTTTAAAGATGCATGTGTTGCACACTTGCACCTTCTGGACAGCCACCCTGTTCCATTCGGGTGCCCATTCAGAAGGTGCAAGAGTGCAACACACTCAGACACAGGCTGTGTATAGAAGCCTTTTCCACACCTTGTTTATTTTTTTCCAATTATTATCGATTCCAATGTACCAACTGTCATTGATAATCTCAATTCTGTGTGATTTTCTTACTGAACTGTTTTCATTCTAGCATAAGAGTAATCCTTTGCGATTTTATTGTCTGGAAAACGCGTGCAAAATAAATCGTCAGCAACACTAGTAACTGAAAGAGGAAGGTTCATTTCTAAAAGAAATTTAATAAACCGAATTTCGATCAAATTACATCAAGGTTCTCTCTGGTATTTATATACATCCAAGTTCAGGCTGAGTTGTGTATGATGAAGCAGCAAGTTGATGTTTATTAGCTTTTCGTGCTCTTGTATTTCATGTGCGCCTCCATGCCCAATAGCGAAATCACATTACACAATTTCCAAAACGTAAAGTCTTCTCCTTTACTAGATGATTTCACAAATCTAAACAAGACGGCACAATTGTCCTTTCAGTTCTGTTATCTTGTCTTTTCTGGTGAAAATTCTAAATATTCTGCTTTCCTATTCAACATGATTAGAAGCTGAATATTATGAAGATGAGATACAGTGATTAGCGGTAACTGTTTGCAAAATCCAATATGGCGGATAAAGACAGTCATTGTAGCCTCGATTTCGAATGAACTAATCATATTGTAGAACTGTATTCCTATATACATGCGATACATTTCTATCAGAATGGAACCGAGTGCCCGTTCTAAACTGAAAATTGCATGGAAATTTTTTTATTATTTTTCAAAATTAAAAAACGTATTTTTTCCCCAAAAAACATACACCCGTATTCAGGTCCAAAATACGGGACAAATACAGAAAAAAACGGGACAGTTGGCAGCTATGGGATGTGTGTAACATTATGTGTCCCTAATACATTTATGATGTGGCATACCAAGCCTGGGTAACAAAGAAAAAAGAGTTACCTAAGAATCTGGACAATGTGATGAAAGTTATTTAAATATACTTTTTATGCAAGTGTTTGAGCAAGAATTTTACACATGTAGTGGTTTTTAAATTTCACATGTTGCCCCTGGACATCTTGAATACATTTATACCATGTATGTTATATAAAAAAGTGTTATCTTTATAATGGGTATGTGAATCTGTGTATACAACTCACCCTGGCTTTAACAATTGAGTATATAATGTGGTACTGCTATGGATGATGTGACCAATGTTAAACCATTTTATTTAAATTGGTTTTATCAAATGTATGATGATATGGGTTTTGAAGAAAAATAAAATGTGAACCTTAGTATGATATCTTATTTTTCCTTTTTAAACATTATTACTTGACAAAATTTGATCATGTCTGCTATACTGCTGTTTTGCATATATGCAGTTCTCAGTACTATGTTTTTATGGCTTGGTACATGTGTGGTTCTCATAATACTATGGTCTGATGCACCCTCTACTGACTGCACATTCCCTCTCCACTACCACCAAATTTAGTAACCCAGATGTTATCCAAGTATGATCTGATTTGGTGTGTTCTGAGCTTGAGAGTAATGTTCATGTTTCTGGACTGTGTCACCTCTTCTAGACATGATTTTCATCCGTGCATGACAATCACAAACCTCCACAGTTTGAATGAGCAAATGGATGGATGAACAGATGGGACAGACAGAAACAAAAACCATGTTCCACTTTTTGCAATACACTGGTGGCAATAGACCCCACCTAAGACATTATAATGAAATACAGATGTAATATAAGCTTCCAAATATTAAAAGCTAAAGATAGCAGACCACAGTGCAACTGTGTCAGCTAATATTGCTTTAAGACAGCAAAGCACAAGTACTAGTGTATCAGCTACATGTATTGCTGTCTATACAATGCGTGTGTGAAAGAATTTTACCCTGAAAACCTACCAGCTCCAATGGTGTAGACTTTTTCAAAGTCCCCGCAGATGCACATCTGTTTGTACAGTTGTGGTGACTGGGCAAGAAATGCCTCTCCTTTGAAGTAGGTCACCTTGAAGACATTGGCTCCACCCTCAGAGGCCGCTATTAAAAGAAAAACAGTAAAACTTTATCCGTGATAATAAGAAATGAGATCAAACTGAAATGCAATTTTCTCCTGATTTCAATATTATGAGATCAAAATTAATCTAGATATTACTGTAAAACTCCGTACTGAATTATAGGACAGGACAGGAACTGACAGGATGGATGGACACAGGCAATACTAAATACCTACACAAATATGTACTGTTCAGGTGGCCGAAGCGGTTAGAGCATCTGCTTTGGATGTGGGAGGTCACAGCTTCAAATCCTGGCAGAGTCATAACAAAAACTTATAAAAATGGTACTAGCATCTGCCTCACTTTGCCCTCAGCATTAAGAGGTTAGTGTTAGGACTAGTTGGCCTGGTGTCAGAATAATGTGTTTGTGTGGGACATGATGCTATATGTCTGTGGCATGATACCGCAGTGCTAGACATTACTATAAACTGCCACACTGCAGATATCATAGCAATGTGACTGAAATTGATAAAGCTATGTTAAAAATAAAAAAAATAAAAAAACACTCCCTCAAATATTATGAAGACAACAAAATCACAAAATAAACAGTAAAATAATATTCTAGCATAATTACTTTTTTTCTGCTTTATAAGCACAAAATTTTCAAGCTTTGCTGATTGGTAATCTCATGTCTTGCTAAATAAACCCAATATTAATGCTTGTGAAAATTTCATCATTAGTGATGTCTGCTTGAAACATCTCAAGCTAAAGCACCTGTATGGGAAGTTAGAATTGTATACAAACACCTGTGAACAGAACATATTTTTCAATACTATTTTGTTATGTATAATTAATTTGTATTTGTTAGTTTTTCTCCATAATTATATATAATTCTATTTTGGACATGACCTTCTCCAAAATCAAGTTCCTGTTGCTCATGACTAGAGACAATGATCTTTTTAGTTTGGTAAACAATAACACATAGCTAATATTTTTATAAGAGTGTGGGTTAAATATTATGATTATATTGGCACGAGTCAAGGACATTACATTTACCATGCTTTTTATTATAATTTTAGTAACAGACCATGTCTAATTATAACTTAGATTGTTCTAGAAATGATCTCTTGTCCTACATCATGACTCTTAGATTATGTCTTAAATTTTTTTAATATAATCTTGTTTACTCGAAAAATTATTCCTGTAATAACAACTCAAGCAGAAATCAGTTATTGTTAGGTTCAGAATTTCATTTGGATGGAATTTATTTATTCAAATTATTTATTCATTGGAAATACAAACTTTTTTTCTTTAATAATGTTCTTGGACAGAAACGTTAATTTGGAATTATAGTGAATTCAGCCAAGGATATCTTGGATTATATTATTGTGATTAATTGGAAGATTGTTAGTATGTCATCACACTTCAGGCAACTAGTATATTAGTACATTCAAGACTACAAGCACATCAATGCCTTCTGTGCTGGGTCTTTTTTCAAACATCACTGGAATTGAATTAGAACTGGTGATGGAACTTTTTGGACTTTTGGGATTTAATTTGCAATACTGCACATTCTTTTGAAATTTTTACTTGGTATTTTACGGAAATAATTTGTTGAATTTTTCACAACTTGTTGGATTTTGCTTTTTGTCTATTACTTGGTTTAAGACCATAGAGTCGTAATAATTTAAATTTGATGACTTTCCATATTATTTTTATTGTTGCAATTCTGCAGAACATAGTACTGTATAACCTGATATGAAACAGTTCAACAGTGTAAGCAATAAATTTTAGTCAAAATCTGAAGCTGTCCTTGAAATTGACACATCCAGCATTATGACTGGCAAGAATATTTTCAAGCAAGTCATGTTTTGTCAATGGGGCCAAATTTGATATCACAGATCAATTGTGCTATATGATGCAATGACCATTTTACAATTAAAAGCTTCCATGTGACATGACAGATCAACTGTGTTATATGATGTAATGACTCTTTCATGACAGAAGGGCCAGATCTGACATGACTGATCAAAGGTGTCATATAAAGTAACAACTCTTTTATGGCAGAGAGACTAAATTCTACATGACAAAGAAGACTATTATGCAATGAAATGGCCCTTTTATGACAGAAGGCTCAGACTGACATAACTGATTTACTGTGTCATTTGATGCAATTACCCTTTTATGACAAAGGGGCCAGATATGATATGACAGATCAACTGTGTTATATGAGCTAATGACCCTTTTTATGACAGATCCAGACCACCTGTCCTGAAAGACCACATTTTATAAGCAAGAGGGATGATCATTCAACAGTGGTATTACTATAATAACACTATGACTCAGATTCTTGGGTTTTTTATTTACAAGTCATGGGATCAAATACTAAAAAAAATGATGCACGTCAGTTTTTACCCATTATATGGTAGTCTATGGTAAGGTTCAGTATTTCATGTAAAAAGTATCCATTATATTGTAGTCTATGGGAGGGTTCATTATTTCATGTAAAAGGTACCCATTATATGGTAGTCTATGTGAGAGTACAGTATTTCACGTAAAAGGTACCCATTATATGGTAGTCTATAGGAGAGATCAGTATTTCATGTAAAAAGTACCCATTATATGGTAGTCTATGGGCGAGTTCAGCATTTCATGTAAAAAATACCCATTAAATGGTAGACAAAGGGAGGGTTCAGTATTTCATGTAAAAAGTACCCATTATATGGTAGTCTGTGGGAAAGTTCAGTATTTCATATAATAATTACCCATTATAAGGTAGTCTATGGAAAGGTTCAGTATTTAATATAAGTATAAACATTCAAAAAGGTGGATTTCCAAGATAAAGTGAATGTCCATGAAATACAAATTTTCTTTCAAATGGACACCCATTCATAAAGAACAACATTTTGTCTCATGTAGAGAGGTTTAACTGAATGAGGTAATAAAACAGTTAATGAAGGCAATCCTCAGATAACTAGAGATGATATTCTCCCGTTCAGGACGTTCCATGCATAGGAGTGTATTCAAATTCAAAAATAAATTGTCAAGCTCATGAATAATTCATGACACAACTCATGAGGACTTGAATGATCCAAAATCAGCTGCTCATAAACAAGATCAGAGATAAAATAAACCAATCTAACCTGTTCTTTTAAAAAATACTTTTATCTTAAAGAATAAAAAAGATCCAAATTCACTTAAAATATCGATCAACTAACTGATTTTCTACATCATCTTATAAATAGTCAAGAAAAATTAAGGCTTAGCCAGTAAAATACACTGATAGCTGATGAAGAGATGTGAAATTCATCAACTCAGTTATTCATGGGTGAAAGAAAGCTACTAATAATCAAGTAAAACCAAGCAGGACACACAAAAACTGACAGTCTGAATGAATGAGTTTTTTGTTTCATTTTACACTGACTCTGCTAGGACAAATGTGGTTCGGGTAAAACGATAATATGGACAAATGATAATATGGACAAAGTTGTTAAAGATAAAATACGCTTCTACTGTACCATAATCTACAACAAAAATGATCAATTACCAGATATTATTTTTGGTGTATGAACATCAACAAAATTTTTCTGGTCGAGAAATTCTCGAAATAATTTGACAACTCCAGCCTCCAGTCGGAAGATTGCCTGATTTGTTGTTGTCCGTATATCAATGATTCTGTTGTCAAGCCGGGTGTCTTGGTGCACTGTGGCAAATCCCTGAAATGATAGAGTTTTGTTATAACTGGATGAAAAATAACCATGAGACCATACCTACAGCGCCTTAAGTGCACCAATAACAGCTTCACAACGAGAAAGTAAATAATCCAAATACGTGCAGGGGCAGAGACCTCATTATTTTGATGGGATTTTGTGCTCATCCCTTGACACCTAAATGAAAGTACAGACTGAAATAAAGTGTACTCAAAATCTGTCCTTGAAATGGACAAGGTCACTTCTCAGTGTGACAACTTCATTTAAATTTATACACATATTCAAACTTTTGGAGTTCTTCTTGGTACAAGAAGAATATCATGAATGGCACATTATAACCTGCCATACATTTTATAACCCTATTTCTAGACAACTGAAATTTTGTGTTTAAACCATTACCTTCATTGTTGTAGTGACCTTGACCCCTGAACCCAAATTTGACAGGTTCCTTTCTTAAACCAGCGCAAGCCATTGACAATGTTTGGTCCAGGTTTCATATGAAAAGCTAATGTCACTGTGCAGAAACCACTTTTCTTTGTTCCATCAGTTCGCTTAACCATTAATGTTTTGACCTCAGAACTGATATTCTTCTTCCTTACCCCTTAGACCACTCTGGTGGCCTAGTGGTTAGAGTGTCCACCTCGGAGGCGGGAAGTCGTGGGTTCGATCCTTGGTCAAGTCATACCAAAGACTTATAAAAATGGTACTAACAGCTGTCTCACTTGGCCCTCAGCATTAAGAGGTTAGTGTTAGGACTGGTTGGCCTGGTGTCAGAATAATGTGACTGGGTGGGACATTATGCTACATGTCTGCGGCATGATGCTCCAGTGCCAGACATCACTATAAACTGCCACACTGCATACATCGTAGCGATAGGACTGAAAAATTGTTGAAGCTACATTAAAAATACACACACACACACACACACACACACACACACACACACACACACACACACACACACACACACACACACACACACACACACACATGTAAGCCATCCATAAACCTTGAAAAGTGAACCTGACCTACATCTTATTAACATAAAGGTTGATACCATTTTTAATCTTCATTTTATTAAGTCCTTCAAAAGTTACCAAGTGGAAAGGAAATTAATGAAAAGTTCCAAGTTAAATGCGGGCCAGAACTTTGTCAAGATATTTTCAAAAAGGGTGAGAATACATCTTTACAAGACTGTTCTTCTGAAAAACCTCATGCAAGATTTGGTTGGAATCCACAAAGTCCTTAAAAATTTATTGAGGAAAAACAGTATGATGCAAATGAGGTCAAAGTTACATGTCAAACAAGCTACGTTAAAAATCCAAATCACACACACACATCAAATAAGAGCCATAATTCCATGAAATTGTTTGGGAAAATGATAAATATCAAACCTGATATAGGCTTTTATGTGAAGTCTGATACAAAATTATATTTGAAACCATTTAGTCTTTACAAAATTATTCTGCAAAAATGAAATTATGATACAAATGAATGGAAAAAGTTTCAAGTCAAACAGGGGCCATAACTCCATTAATTTTGTTAGAAAAGAGTGAAAATCAAATTTATCCTAAAGTTTTCAGTGTAAAGACACATGCCAAATTTGGCTTGAATTCATGAGTGGGAATACAATTTGCTGACTGTGATGTGAAATGAGACAGTAGGAAGGAAGGTTACTGACAACACTATGCTCCATCCATTAAAGATGCTGTCAGTTTTTCTTCTCTGAAAATACTGCACATGACTTTGTCATCATAAATATCTAATGTTATTCTAATACTAATACTTACCTCTGCTGTTTCTGGTCTTGCAGCATCTTCCACCAACAGGGGCAACCTTGGAGATGCTGAACTCACCACCCACACCTACAAGAAGAACTGTATAGATTAGTACCAAACAGATATCAAAAACATTTAATTACACAAACAGCTAAAACAGATGTCATAAAAGTGTTTTAGTTACTCAGTTTTTCATTTGATATGCCATAGGTAAACAACTTTATGGGAAATTTGTCTAGCATTAAAATTATACCTCTACATCAATGTAAGGGCATACAGTGTTAACTCTGTCCATCCATCCCATCCCCTCCCCTACTATCCTGTCTTTTCTTTTCTGATCAGTAATGTTTTAAGGACTTCATTTAAATTAAATTTGGTTAGAGGATTTGCATTAAGACCTAGGTCACATGTGAGGATTTGTATTAAGACCTAGATCAAATCTGAGGATTGTATTAAGACCTAGATCAAGTTTGAGGATTTGTATTAAGACCTAGATCAAATCTGAAAATTTGTATTAAGACCCAAGTTAAATTTGAAGATTTGCATTAAGACCTAGGCTATTTCTTACCCCAAGTGTAAGTCATCAACAAAGTTTGATCCTGGTCTGCGATGTAAATCTAGCATTATTGTCTGGAACATCATTATTATTTGGCAGTCAAAGCTGACTTAACCTTTGAACTTTTGATCTAAAAATTGATGGTTTCTTCCTTGCTCAAAGTACAAGCCAGCCAGTTTGGTCCAGGTATGCGACTGACAACTAATGTGATTCTGTGGAAACCATATTTCCATGCATAGAGTTTGGTAACTGTTGATGATGGAGAACTCAAGTTATTGTGTCGAAATAATGCTTTATGGGATAAAGCTAATTTTAATTATGTAATAACTTACCTGCTATTATTGCATTGCTAACTCTTTTCCTGGTGCTAGTTTCTGGCCCAAGGTGAATTCCCTCCTCCAATTATAAATTTTAAGTCTCAGAATAAAAAAATGATCCAAGACTAATGCCTTCGTTACATCCTTCTTGGCTTTGGACTTGGAATGAATGGACACCTGAATGGTTATGGAGGAGGGAGATTAGGAAATAACAGCAGGCAAGTCGTACATAATTAAAATTAGTTTTACCTCCCCCCCAAACAACCTTTCAAAAACTGTGATCACTACCTGCTATTATTTCATTGCTGTCATAACCAGCCTAGCTGGAGACTGATGGCTTCAAGTATAACTGAAAGACTGAACGCTCTAACCACTAGGCCACCTGACCGGTCTTAAGACTGAACTAACCATCTGTCCTAAGTGGGGTGCTCTGCTGCACACTGGACTATGGTTTGATGACTTGTCTGCCTGACACAATCAGGCCTGATGAGTAAATACCAACACTCAGGTTTAACATTGATAAAGTGTAGAATGAAAGGAACTGGAGAACACCAGCAGGCAATTTTCATGACATCCAAAGAAAATTGATTAAGAAATGCCCGATTTTGATGAGGGTCCAACCTTATTGTGAGCTTTTAGAGAAACAGTACTGGAAAAGGCAGTCATACAGCCCTTACCAGAAGAGACTAAGGGGGCTTTTTCTTCAAAAGGAACATGAAGATAATCTACAAATGAAGTTAAGGGGGCCAGATATAATGAATGCATTTCACAAATGCATCAATTGCAGAAAATTCACCACTTGGCAATATAAACCTTGAAACTTATCTTTCAGGATGAGCTGACATGTACAGGTCCTAACTCAGTGAAGAACTTATTCCAAAAAGTCAGGCAGTGCTGGCACACAGTCAATACTACTTCAGACAGAAGAAGTCCACATCTTTGCTAGCCAAGGTTAGGGTATGATAACCCTATGTACACCTTGGCATATCAAGCAGATATTTCTGTGCTTTTGGTCTGTGAATTTCATTGGATGCGGTGGCAAGCCACTGCATCCAATCAAAATTAAGTTTATTACATTTGAACACTGTTCCTACATGATTGAGACGAGGGGAGCACACAACTTGAATGGACTGATAAATAAGCAATTTTCCACTGCTAGTCCGTATTTGTTCAAAATACCTTTCACTCAAATACACCTGTAATGACTTCCTCTGGTATGTCGTCATATGTTCAATGTTAAACTTACAAAGTATCCTTTTTAAATCAATTGCCTCCACAATTTTCGACCGATGTACAATGCAATGCTGTTACATGCTATTGGTTAGTTGGCATTACATACTAAGGGAGGCAACTCATGAAATACAAAATATGTCGCTAAATCAAAGCACTAAAATATATGTTTGATCCGCCAAGGTGTAGATAGGGTTATCATATCAGAACATTGGCTAGTAAAGATGAGGAGTCCACTGCACATGCCAATTTGGTCTAGAACTGGAAACAAAGTGGTTGCTTGTTCCACTTCATTGCAAACAAGTCTACTGTTTGCTTCACCCTAAAGCTGAAAAAGTCTCTGCTACTGACTGGTGCAGAGACTATTTGGTTAGGGCTGTCCATACCTTTTTTGATGAGGCTCTACACCAGGATATTTATACTGCCTGTACTGTGGTGGACTGTGATCTCCTCTGAAGCATTGTGTCTTATTCAGCAAACACACTCCTGTAGTGTTCAAAAAACAGCCTTCATTTCTAGGATGGAGATATGATTCTTCCTGAAGCCTACATACTTGGGCTCCAGATGAGCACCCAAACCTGAATCTGAGATATTAATGTACAGAAAAGGAGTTAGGTTCTGGGTGCTTATTGGTACTCTGGACAAATTTAGCCACCAACTCTAAGAGCAACAGGAGCTGTATCACAAAGGAATCTGAGCTGACAGGTTTCAGTGAGGTCTCCAGTTTGCTAGCAGCAGTAAGTCTTCCTAGTGACTTAATACAAAAGGCATCATCTGTGTAATTTTGTGTCATTTGGGGTTGGGGGTTGGGAGGAGAAGAAATGAACTGTCATTTGATGGATGAAGAAATTCATCCCGAAGTTATAAAAAAAACTTCTGAAAAGGGATCAGTTCTTACTTCTCCTGGTTGTGGATTAGTGCCAATGTCTCAGTAGGGCATGTCTGAGAATTATATGCATCAACCAGTCATCAAAGTACTGGAAGATGGGAACCCTCAATGGCTTTGAGTGTGCTATTATTTCACCAATCACCCTGGTAAAGGCCACAACAGCAGAACCAAGTCAAAAGGTAGTGCCCAAAACTGAAAGACCTCCTAGACCAGACAAAGCGACAAGAATTTCCTGTGGGATGGGAGCAGGATCCTGGAGTCTAAGAACACTATTTATTCAACCATATGCATTCATGACTGAGCTGAAGGACTCCATCTTAAAAATTCATAAAGAATCTAACCTGATTGTGAAAAGACACACTTAAATACCCCCTCCATTTTTTTTTAAAAGAAAAAACCCAGGAAAATCTGGAAGAGTCCTAGACTCTGAATATGTGTTGTCCTCTCTACTTAGAAGGTTGTAAACCACTTTCCTTGAGGACTGGTGTCATTGTTAGTAATGGAGAGTCCTGAAAAGGAAGCAGGTAACTTTCTTTTATTGTGGAATGGACCCATACATTTCTCATAAAATCCGAACAGGCCTTTGAAAAAAGGATTAGTCTGGCATCTATTGGAATGTTGGGAAAAGAGAGACCTGGCAGAGGGAGGACATGCCTCCCTATGGAATACTGTCTCCCTCACTACAAAAGGTAGATGGATATGTAAACTTCCTGTCCTTGCCTTTCTGATCATTCTGTCTTCCAAAAGATAGGTGAGAGTCAATCTTCTAAAGGATATAACAGTTCTGCTGGGTCACACCTGCCTGATCTCTTTTGCTGATCCCACAGATCTTAGGAGGCCACTGTAGGAATGAACCTATTGAATAAAATCTCTGCACAACTCTCAAGCAAATAAAGCATATCTCCGCTGCTATGGGACTGCCCTACATACAGCATCATCAACATTTAAAGCATATGTCTCTATCTTATGGCAACAGAGTTCAAAGTCTCTGCAAGCAGCTGGTGACAGAAATTCTTCCTTCAACAGCTTGCAATGGGCAGAGATCATCTTGGGAAGAAATGGTAATGAGCATGTGAACCAGAAGTTCCATATCTTTGAGACCTGGTCTCTAGCCTCTACTATCCCCACCTGAAATGATCTGGAGTCCAGATTTAAAGGCATGGAGTGGGTGGGTCAAGCACTGACTGGATGTGCAACTGGAGGTGTAAAACCAGGGACCAAAACATGGAAGAGGGGCGGACGACTTCTTCTGTTGTCTGGTCACTTCCTGACCTTGTGAAAACTCTGTGCTAATTCCTTAACCATCACTGAGTGGGGAAGCAGCAGAGGGTCCATTTTAGACTTTGTCCCTGAAAGCCTTTGCAAACTATTATGCAGGTCTGATGTAAAAAAATTCCAGAAGGCTTTGAATACAGATCTGGGGAAAGAAAACGTCAAATGCAACTTAAAAAAAATATGATTGCCATCAATTATTCCAATGACACTTTAAATTGTGAAAATAATAGTGCCCAGAGATGAATGAGAACAGCAAGGAATATATCCTGAAAAAAAGATCTAATAATGGCATCAGACTGGGATCATGTTATTTTTGTTAAAAGACCAGCAATTACTAATTGGAAGGAATTCACCTTGTAATTGGGATTAGCACCAGGAGATAGCAATTTAATAAAAGCTATTAAAACAATTTTTCTTCTTTTCATCACAGTGCTCATGACCCTTAAACCAACTGAGTTGTTCCTTACCACAAGTGCAAGTTATAAAAAGTCTTAGAAATGTAGATGGTAAAGAAGAACAAGAGTTATTCATGGAGGGGAGCATCACAATTCCTTTATGGCCGGACTCTTATTTGTTATACTTGCATGTATTTTATTCAATTATGTTTGCTGTACAGTGTAAATGTACCCAAATCTGTGAAGAAAATCCATAAAATTCCAAAGGATGGACTAACAAGAGTTAAGTCCCTGTATTAAAATGCAATGTCCCAAGCACAGAAAAAATACACCCATTCTTTTGGAACTACTGGGGT